>OX451220.1:22981801-23009573 GCA_949628195.1 Phasia obesa
TTCATTGTATCGTTGACCGTGAAAATAAACAGTGAATAGGTATAATATAAAACGTGAAATTAAATTTTGTACAAAGACATAAAATTAAAATTATTGACATTAAATAAAACATATCAAATTGTAAAAAAAACATAAAAAATTTGTGACAAGAAAATAAAACTACAAAAGACACAAAATTGAACCGTGTTTTTTAATAATTAAGGAAAACTACCATTAAACATTTGGTCCTTCGAGCCGGATTGTTTTTTTTTTCATTGAAATAACATTAAAATTATAATAATATTTAATATTAACATTAGTAAAGTGATAAAAAAAACAAAACAGAATTCAAAAAATAAGTTGCAGTTTGTGAAAAAAACAAAAAAAAAACACTATAAAATTTAAAAATATTTTTTTTTTTTTGAATTCATAATTTATTTATTGTATCTTCAATATGTTTGAACTAACAATAATTACTCATATCTTAAGTCTAAAATAAAATATACTTTTTAAGTCCAGCAGTGCAAGACAAAAAAAATGTATGTTCCACGATTGTTGAAATTATTTACGGGTCATCCCTCTATTGTACGGCCAAGAAAAGCAGTATCTCTTCTTTTTAGTTTAATGTAACCAGGAGCATTAAGAATGTTACGCGCCAGTGGATTTGGATGAGTTTCAAGCTTTTTCAAATACGTTACCGCATGTTTCGCTATTTCTGATTTAACTGTTGGCACGTTTAGATCTTTGTGAATATTAGAGTTTTTGATATACCAGAGGGCAACTGTGATCATTCGAAGAATCTTGTTTTTGGCGCCTTTGTATTTTTTCAACAGTGCTAGCTGAGGCAGTACCCCATAATTGAATCCCATAGCAACAAATTGGTTTAAGTATCGACTTGTAGAGTAGTAATTTGCAATCTATGCTGAGGATAGAGTTTCTGCCAATAAGCCAGTTTAGTTGGACTGCTTTTAACTTCATTTGTGTCAATTTGGTTTCTATGTGGCTTTTCCAAGTAAGACGCCGGTCAAGATGTATACCGAGGTATTTGACGTCTGAAAGCTGGGGTATCATTTGATTATTATGCGAATTAGGGGGGCATGAGTTCCCTACTCAGTGTGAAAGTTATATGAGTGCATTTTTGTTCATTTCACCTTAATTCTCCATTTCTTCAACCATTTTTCCAATTTGAGTACGTGATCTTGTAAATCTTGTAATGCTACTTGCGCGCTTTCATGAATACTTAAAAAAAGCTGTGTCATCAGCAAATGTTGATGTGTGCACTTGATTGCTAATTGGCAATATCGGATGTGTACAGCAAGTATAAAATGGGTCCCAAAATACTACCCTGTGGAACTCCGGCTTTAATAAGCTAATGCGAGCTTAAGAAATCTCCTTCTTTTAGTATGAACTTTCGATCAGTTAAATAATTTTTTATGAGCTTATAGAAGTTTTTGGGCAAATTCAGCTTTAACTTGTATATAAGGCCTTCGTGCCATACCTTGTCAAATGCTTGAGAAACATCGATCAAAAGTGCAGAACAGTATTTTTTTTCTTCAAAGGTCTTTTTAATTACATTTACTAATCTGTGTGTTTGTTGGATCGTACTATGTTGTTTGCTGAAGCCAAATTGATGGTTCGGAATACATCCTTTGGCGCTTCAGAATTGGGTTCAACTTAATTATTAATATTTTTTCGAACAGCTTTGATATATTTGATAATAGGCTTATAGGTCTGTATGATTCAACCTTGGTGTTGTCTTTCCCAGGCTTAGGTATCATAGTAATCAAAGAAATTTTCCACTTTGTAGGAAAGTACTCAAGACGTAAAATGACGTTAAAAACAAAAAGAATGATTTTTTGGGCTATACGGGGCAATTCAAATAACATCTTGTTACTGATTTTATCAATGCCAGGAGCTTTTCTTAGAGTTTAAATCAGTTATTGCCTTTTCAATATCTCGAAGCTCGAACATTAGGATAACTGCCGGACTAACATCGATAGGTGGGAGCTCAGCTATATCAGTCGAAACAATTGGAGTAAACACGTTTTTAAATGACCAACAAACACATTACCTTTTTCGGTATCATTTCTTGCCCAGCCTCCACAAGAAGTTCGCAATGGAGGCCTTACGTACGACTGGTCTTTTGAAGTTTCGACATGCATGCCATCATGAATAATCTGATTGTGGAGTTGGGTCCAGATCTACTCTTGCAAAGTTTCAAGGCGCTATATATTACAGTCCAGGAACACGATAATAAATTTTTTACTTTGTATGGGCGGGTACCACACCAACTATTCCGGCTGTAACTCATGAAAATCGAATACACATACAGAGACCGTTTGTACATAAAAACCTTGGTATTGACGTCACCTTTCATATATACTTTGCAGAAAAAAAAATCGGTTCACGCATTCCAGAGAACATAAACTTCTAACACAATGCTACTTTATACATATATACATATTTATATATATATAAAAACACTCTACTTTTATACTAAAAGTCTACTAATGTATATGTACATATATATATATATATATATATATATATATATATATATATATATATATATATATATATACATATTTATATATACATATATTTATATATATATATATATATATATATATATATATATAATATATATATATATATATATATATATACAAGTGAAAAACTTGTGTTAGTTTTTGTAGTTTTCTATAAACTAAAACTTTATTCAATAAAAAAAATCTTATTCTACTTAAAGCTACTTTAAGATTTTGTTTATAAATTTGTTTTGTATTTATTGAATATGAAACCCCTTTGTTGATTTCATTGAGTCAGCAATGAAATCAACAAAAAAGAAATAAAAATATTCTTGTGTTTATTTTACTTGAGCTAATTCCCAATAAGTAAACTTGTGTTTGATTCGGTTTGCATAAAACATAAACAATTCGTTAACAAATTATGGGATGTTTATGTTAGTTGGAGAAGTCTCATGTATGTCACTCCTCCCTTCTTCAGATAATTCAAAGTCCTCATTGACATTTTTGGTTTTACAAAATTTATTTTTTATAAATTGTTTTTTGAAATTTAATGCTTAAACCTATAATTGTTATTAACACTATGAACATAATTATTGAGAAACTTATGGAATAATGATTTGTTTTATCATGAATGTTTTCTATATGTTTCTTTAAATTTAGCAATGAAAATATTTTCTTTTATCAAATTCTTAATATCTTTTCCAGCAGGTAAGATAATTGATTCTTCTACTTTTTTTTTACTGTAATTTCAAAATCATTTATTTTGACCTTACAATAATTTATGCGGATAATATTATTTCCGTTCAAGTTTACGTTAAGTTTATTACAATCTTATTTTATTTCTGTTGCATTAAGGTTTTTTGTAATTATAATATTTGGCTCAACAAAAGTTACATAGGGTTCTGAACATTTTACATACTGACAATTTGTTATATTGTTATTCAATAAGTTTTTTATGCAAGAATTTCTTATTGGTATTATCTTATTATCTACTAGTTGGTAAATTAAATTATTTATTGTCTACATAATCTATTTCTTCGCTTAGATTTAGTTCTTCATTATTTTTATCCTTCATAGGGATAATTTTTATTTTTTTATAAATCTCAAACTGAATTGGGATTGAAAGTACAAAATAGATAAATCTTTCTTCTGTCCAAATTGAAGTTTTTATATTCTCAAATTAAATTAAAAAAAAAATATCTTGGATATGTTCTACATTTTTACATTATCCAAAAATATGTCCACGTAAATTTTCTCTGTGAGTTTATTTTGTAATCTTAATGTATCAGTCTGAAATTTTTGCAATAACTTAGTTTCGCTATTAATGTGATCAATCATATTATTAAAATCGCCCGCACCAATAGTATTTTCTTTTATATCATTAAGTGCTTTTCTAATCTCTATTCTATCATCTTCATTCCAAAAAGAAAACTCAAACCGTCACCCACTATGTTTGCCAGTCCTCGCTTATGTCTGTTCAAGAATATTTGTTTTTCTTTAAGTGCCAATGAAAGGTATTTCCCAACCATATCGGTCTCATAGCAGTTCTTAGAGTTAAACTGCTCAAAGAGTATGTTATAAGTTATATCGAGGTAAGTTTTATTAATTGTCAATATATGGTATTTATATTTTGTTGGGTATTCAAAAGCTACCTGTTTCGATAACAACGAAACCAAAATCATCATGTATGCCATTTATTTTCGATCATCTGGCCACTGACTGTTATGTTTATTGAAAGAATAATCAACAGTGCTGGCACCCACTGCTTCCAATTTTAGTTTTTGACAACCCTTGGCACACCTGCAAAATTAGGCTTTAATTATTTTCCTAGACATTCTTCTTTCTTTTTAATTGAGATTTATATTTTCCTAACGTTTCTATTTCTACCTCTAACAACATAATGCTCATTATCGTCTTCTGCTTGTACGATTGCAGCTTTTTTGAAAGGGTTATTAATTTTTTCGAGACGTTTTCTTGTAACTTCTGCTTTTTAGATAGTTGGTATCTATTGGTTTTTCTTTCCTAGTTTTATTAATGTTATTAATTCTGCGCTCCTTAATTATTTGGGGTTTCAACTGTTGGTTGTAATTTATTAAAGAAAATGTTGTACGGCGTTTCGCCGGTAGTGGAATGAACTATATTATGGTTATAAGTAAATATTGTCTGTTCTATTTTGAAATAATTAAGTTCTTTATCTCCTGAGGTTTTTATAATCCTCAATTTTTCATTCAATGTCTTGTGTAATCCAGTTTTTCCCCGTGGTTATCTCTAATTGAATATTCAATTCTTCGCACCATTTTTTATATTCACATTATTAATACCTTGGTCTTGATTAATCTTCAAAATCTTAGGTGGTCCCATGGTGTTAAATACCCTTAAAAGAGCCTTCTTTGTTTTCTATCCAATTTAAGGACTTTACTGGCTCTGCTGTGGCAAAATTTGGAATACAAGTCAATGCAAGTTAAGTAGTGTTCCTTGTCCCATTGCCAAAAATCCACAACATATTTTTCCCTAGTTTCGTATATAGGAGGGTGTGATTTTAAATGGTAACTTATGATCCACATGATCCGATTTACAGCGATTGTAGAGTTCGCATTCGTTTATTATACTAGAAATTTCTCTCACATATTTCGGAAAGTAATATTTGGTTTTAAAATCTATGATTATTTTTTCAATTCCCTGATGAAGTCCACCAAGATGAATTTCTAAAATTTTGGTTTTCAAATCAGCGTAGTTTTTTATATTTTCCAGCAGCTTAGTTGACCTTAATACTTTGTTTGCATTATTACAAACGATCTGACCAAATATCCTCTGAAATCCGACAAAATCTACATCTTCTGGCATGTAAAGAGTTATCTTTTTATTCAAGAAATAAGTGTTTATTATATCCTTTATTGTTTCAATATCTCAATCTTTGTAAATGATTGTTGTAACATTATTTGAAAATACTTTTTTTGTAAAGACCTTGTTTTGGTTTCCTTTAATAATTTTGATCTGGTTTTTAAAAACATTCAGTGGTCTTGCAGTAATCGGTATATAAGACGAGTTGTCTTCTTCTGCGGAATGAACAGTGGCAGCAACTGAGGAGATCTCATTTGCATCATCAGTCTATGGGTCTATATCATTGTAATTACAATTTTCGTTTCTTATACGGGAAAGGGCGTCTGCCACATGGTTCTCTTTTCCAGGAATGTGCTTGATATCTAAGTCAAACTCATTCAATTTTATTTTCCAACGCTGCAATTTTTGGGTGGGTTCTTTAAGGTTATGCAGCCATTGCAGTGGCTTATGATCACTATTGATTAGAAACCTTCTACCGTACAGATAGGGACGGAAGTACCTTGTCGACCACATTATGGCCAATAGTTCCTTCTCCATGGCTGAATAGTTAAACTCGTGTTCATTAAGTGTGCGGCTAGCAAAACAGATTGGATGGCCTTTTTAGCTTTAGACGGCTCCAAGGGCTGTATTAGAAGCGTCTGTTGTTAAAACAAACAGCTTTTCATAATTTGGATAGGCCAGTATTGGTTCACTGGTTATCAGAAGTTTAATAGTGTCAATCGCATTTATATAGTCTTTGTCTGTTGAATTTATTTTATTACCTTTTTTCAGACAATGCGTCAGAGGTTTTGTAACTTTAGAAAAATTTTTAATGAACTTCCTGTAAAATCCTGCCAGACTCAGAAATTGTTTTATCTCCTTTTCCGTTTTAGGAACGGCATAATTCAGGATTGCTTTCACCTTATCAGGATTATGCTTAATACCCTCGGGGGTGATAACGTGTCCCAAGAAATAGTTTCCCTTCTCATAAAATCACTTTTATCTAATTCGATTTTCAGGTTTGCATCTTCTAGTCTTTTGAACACTCTTTCCATCGAATTTAAGTGCTCTTGAAGAGACGTGCCAAAAAAAAAAACGATAATATCGTCCATATAGACCAGACAGTCTCTTCCTATCAGGTCTCCCAGGATTGTATTCATCAATCGCTGGAAGGTTGCAGGGGCATTTTTCAGACCGAATGGCATTCGTAGAAATTCGTAATGCCCGTTTTGAGTGGAAAATGCTGTTTTCTGTCTGTCCGAAGGCTCCATCTCGATTTGATGGAATCCTTTAGTCAGGTCAATGGTAGTGAAGTACAAACACCTACCCAACTTATCAAGAATGTCATCGATAACAGGAATAGGATATCTGTCATCGACGTTTACACTATTCAATTTTCGGTAGTCTATGACTATGCGCCATTTTTGTTGACCAGAGGCGTCCATTTTTTTTTTTGGTACCACCCAGATCGGTGCCGAGTATGGCGATTTACTATGGCAAATTATGTTTTGGCTCAGCATGTCCTGTATTTGCCTATCCACCTCTTTCCTATGGACTTGTGGGTATCGATAGGTTTTAGAGTATATCGGATCCTCATGGATCGTATTAATTTTGTGCTTAATAGCATTGGTAAAGGTCAATTTATCTCCTTCCATATAAAATATATTTTGATATTTTCTGAGAAGATTTTCTAATCCCTGTCGCTCTTCTTTATTCAGGTGATCCAATTTGAATTTTGAATCCTTTTCGGGCTTATTCAAATGATTTAAATCATTAGCCTCCAGAAGCTCTTCATTTTCCCTCAAAATATTTCCTGGATTTTCCACTGATTCATATTGATGCAATTGAATTTTTTATTAAACTGTTGAACGTCCCACTTATTTTCGTTCAGAAAGGAGCGCTTGTTTTTCCTATCCAAAGGTCTTATAATATCCCTAACCAAAACTTGGTTCTTGGTCAAAAAGCTATACTCAATATTATTTAGATATATAGTTCCCGTTAGGATATTTATTTTGGCATTTAATTTATCCAAGCTATCAAAGCCCAAAAGGCCACCATACCTGTCACCAAATTCGCACGTGTAAAATATTAATATGATGTTTTTCACCGAACTAGAAATTTCCTGAATCTCATCGAGAATTAAGGTTCCGGTGGCAGTTTTGATACAAATAGGATTTACTTTAGTTACTGTGGTGGGAAGTGTTTTTGGTCGGATCAAACTAATTGACGATCCCGTGTCAATTAGGAATCTATAAGAGCTATTATTAATTTTCATTAATAATAGTACGTTATTTCGTGAATAGTTCTGATGATTATTTAAAATGGGTTTGGCCTATGTCTTCTTCTATTTCGTTAGCGTCCCTAATAACTTGCATGGCTCCCTTAAAACCATCCACCAGGTTAGCGTTCAACAACGCCACCAAATGAATTGGTAACTCTTTGTTCAAAACTGTCAGGCTATTAAAATTTACTTCACTCTTAAAAAACGTTTTCCTCTCTGTCGATTCATTGCTCAAACTTATCGCGTCATTTATTCTACATACAATATTATTAACATCGTCACACAATCCCTTAACATTACCCTTAAACTTTATTTTATTCATGCTCAAAATTAATTGGGAAATTGAACAATGCTCACCAAATTCACTTATTAAAAGCTCTTTCAAGGAGGTCCAGTCTTCCGGCCGCTCCCTTCTCACCACATCTAGGGCTGCACCATCCAACGTCCTCAGGATACAATTGAAGAACAGTACTCTATAATCTGCAGCCATCCTGGCTATATTTGGCAATATGCTTTCGATACTGGTTACGTACAGACCAAGTCTATCACTTCGTCCATTAAAGGGGTGCTTTAGATTTTGCATTATGAAACTTCTTTGTTGCTCCATATTGTTGTCGCCATTAGCATTCATATTTAGATTCTCAAAAGCTTCCAGAATCTCTTCCATAAACTCGA
The DNA here is from genome assembly GCA_949628195.1 of Phasia obesa. Classification (NCBI taxonomy): domain Eukaryota; kingdom Metazoa; phylum Arthropoda; class Insecta; order Diptera; family Tachinidae; genus Phasia; species Phasia obesa. The sequence goes on from OX451220.1 coordinate 22,990,085, forward strand.
TGCTGATAGTTGTAAGTATTTTTCTTATTCGATTGTAGCAAATCAATTTAACAACACTCTCAATATTCTTTTATGTTCCCAACACAAAAATGTTGGTTTAAATTTTAAGTGACAAGTTACACTAAAATTTTAATTTTCTGGTAAGTATTTCATAACTCAATATTCTTTTATATTCCCAACACAAAAAAATTTTTGTTTAAATTTAAAGTAAGTTCTGCATAATTATTTATTTAATAATTTTATTTTATCGTTTTATTAACTTTTGGGAATTTGTTCGTGTTACAGGATTTTTTTTTCGCAAAATCCTACCGACTGCGCCAGTGAAAAACTTGTGTTAGTTTTTGTGGTTTTCTATAAACTAAAACTTTATTCAATAAAAAAATCTTATTCTACTTAAAGCTACTTTAAGATTTTGTTTATAAATTTGTTTGTATTTATTGAATATGAAACCCCTTTGTTGATTCCATTGAGTCAGCAATGAAATCAACAAAAAGGAGCTAAAAATAAACTTGTGTTTATTTTACTTGAGCTAGTTCCCAAAGAGTCAGCAATGAAGTTAATAAAAAGAACAATAAGTAAACTTGTATTTGATTCGGTTTGCATAAAACATAAACAATTCGTCAACAAATTATGGGATGTTTATGTTAGTTGGATAAGTCTCAATGTATGTATGTCACTTACATTTTTATATATATATATATATATATATATATATATATAAATATGTAAGTGACATATATATATATATATATATATATATATATATATATATATATATATATATGTATTGGAATATTGACACTCGGTTTTTTTTTTTGTTTAGTAGGTGGGACTTGGTCTTTAATTTTTGCTATAATATTTTTTAATACAACAACAAAGTTGTTTGTAAAATATTTATTTTTCTTTCTTCTTATTTCTTACAACGGCATATTGAATTGCTACTTTAAAAATAAAACAAAAACAATAAAGGCTAATGAGCCTCTATAATTTAAGCAACAAAAATGTTGACAATGTTGAAATAAATAAAAACAAAAAAACTGGTGACAATTTGTGTATAAATGCTACGCCAGGTTTACGCGCACAATCTTGTTCCTCGCTGTTGTTATGCGATGACAATAAAATAACTACAAGAAAGTCGCCTTCTGAACTCAGTATTACCAAAACTTATATGGATAGCGTAGAAAAACCTAAGACGCAAGTAGGAATGGACAGATACATAACTGTATTGAAAAGAGGTCGAAGCCCAAAATCTTCGTTGATTGCACCAATGGCTAAAGTACAAAGAGACAAGGACTCTAACGGAATAAATTCCCATAATCGTTTTGCTATTGTAGATAGCGAAACCAGTGAACCAAAAACGGTACCCAGGTCGTTCAAACCACCTCCAATTTATTTAAGGGAGGAAACCTCCAGCTACTTAATAAAGAAGCTAATTTCAGTTATTGGTGAGCACAAATTTTATGTAATTCCCATCAAGCGTGGCAACATTGATGAAACAAAAATACAATTTATTGATGAAAACAGTTATCGTAAAGTAGTAAACGAGTTTGAAAGCTGCAAAAAGAACTTTTATACCTATCAGCTGAAGAGTAGTAAAGGTCTACAGGTAGTTATAAAAGGTGTAGACTCATATGTTGATCCAGTCGAAATTAGAGATGGCCTCCAAAAAGCGGGATTTAAGGTCAAAAGTGTAGACAATCTCAGAAATCGAGAACGTGTCCCTCAACCTCTATTTCGCGATGAACTGGAACCTAGAGATATGAGATTGAAAAAGAACGAAATGCACCCTATATATAATTTGAGATATCTGTTGCACCGCAAAATAAGCGTAGAGGAACCGCATAAGCGATCAGGACCCGTACAGTGTCTAAATAGCCAAGAATATGGTCATACTAGGGCTAACTGCAAGTTGCCTCCAGTTTGCGTTGTGTGTGGAGAGCTACATTGTTCCGCCTAATGCGACAAAGCAAGGGATGACTCGAAGATTAAAAAATGCAGCAATTGCGGTGGAAACCACAATGCTAACTACAGAGGCTGTCCAGTTTTTTCTAATGTACATTACCCCCAGTTACATCAACCAACAACCCAACATGTTTCATACGCGGATATGTTAAAATCCAACCATATTTCAGTGCACAAAGCGACACCGACAACTAATTCTACTCCAAGTTTGCAATCGCATCTTAAAGAACAAACACCATCTGGTAATTCTAATCGTCTCGAAGCAAGCATCGAGACGTTAGTGCATTCGCTAAACAGTTTTATGAGCAGCATGATGCAAGAAATGGTACGCATGCAATCTACTATGTTGCAGGCGTTACTTAACAAATCATGAACTGTTTAAAAATATGTTTCTGGAACGCAAACGGCTTGCGCCAACACAAAAATGAACTCGAGTACTTCCTTAAGAAGGAACAAATTGACGTCATGCTGGTTGCAGAGACTCACTTAACAACAAATAGCTTTTTTAAAATAAATGGCTATATCTTATATGACACCAAAGACCCCCGTGGCAGAACATGTGGTGGTTCAGCAATACTAATAAAGGCTCCAATCAAACATTATTTACTGTGTGATTATTGTGAAGATTACCTTCAAGCAACAAATATCTGCATTGAAGAATTTCATCAATGTTGTTTCTTCGATTTATTCACCTCCTAGGTTTCAAATATCAGAGAGTCAATACCGCGATTTCTTCAAATCACTGGGTCCCTGTTTCATATCATCAGGCGAATACAACGCTAAACATACGTTTTGGGGATCAAGACTAATTACTCCAAAAGGTCGTGTGTTATTTGACACGATTTCAAAAAAGGTCGTGTGTTATTTGAAACGATTTCAAAGATGAATCTAAACGTGATATTGAGTGATCAACCCACCTATTGGCCTACTGATCAGCAAAAAATACCTGCTGTTATTGATTTTGGCCTAACTAAAGGTATTTCAAATGAAATGATTAAAGCTAAAGCGTCACTTGAATTATCCTCAGATCATTCATCCACTATCGTCTATATATGGGATAAACAAAACATCATATCACCAACGACTAGTACAAGCATTAATGGGTTGAAATATAGAAAGTATCTTAGTACTCATTGTTCGGAAAACATCCCGCTAAGAACACCTGAAGAGCGGAGTCTTATTGATTTTGACCAAAACCTCAAATCAGCTGCCCAACATTCAACAATAACCCGACAATTAGCTAGATACAATCAAATTTATTCTACAGATATCGAACGGCTATTGGCTGAAAAAAGAAAAATTCGTAGAGAATGACAATCACAGATATCTTCTCAACTCAAAAGCAGACTTAAAGAATGCATGAACCGGCTAAGAGACATGCTGGAATCTAGAAGAGTAGCATCCCTGAAAAACGCAACTCCTCAATCAGATTATTCATTATGGCGTGATTGTAGAAACCTTAAAAAACCAGTCTTACGTTAGCCTCCCTTGCGAACTACATCTGGAGGCTGGGCAAGGAGTGATACCGAAAAAGGTAATTTATTTGCTGGAAATTTGAAAAGGGTTTTTACCCCAAATAAATCGACTGATATAGTTGAGTTGCCAATTGTCGAGGATAGTGCTGCAGTATCGATAAGATTTGAATTTAGTGATATTGAAAAGGCAATAACGGATTTAAACATCAAAAAAGCCCCTGGTGTTCATAAAACCAGTAACAAGATGTTATTTGAGATGCCCCGTATAGCTCGCAGAATCGTTCTCTTTATTTTTAATGCCATTTTACGTCTTGAGTACTTTCCCACAGAGTGGAAGGTGTCCTTGGTTACCATGATTCCTAAACCAGGAAAAGACCACACAAAAATTGAATCATACAGACCTATAAGCCTTTTATCAAATATGTCAAAGCTGTTTGAGAGGATGTTAATAACTAAGCTTAACCCTATTCTAAGCGACAAAGAATGTATTCCAAATCATCAATTCGCCTTCAGGAAAAAACATAGTACGATCGAACAAACTCACAGGTTAGTCAATGTTGTTAAGAAGACATTTGAAGAGAGAAAATACTGCTCTGCGCTTTTTATCGACGTTTCTCAAGCATTCGATAAGGTATGGCATGAAGGCCTAATATAGAAGCTAAAACTGAATTTGCTCGTAAACCTATATAAGCTGCTAGATAGTTATTTAACCGAACGAAAATTTATTGTGAAAGAAGGAGATTTTTTGAGCTCACCCCAGCCAATCGAAGCCGGAGTTCCCCAAGGTAGGATATTGGGCCCTTTTTATACTTATTATATACTTGAGACATGCCAACTAGTAACCGAGTTCACACATCGAAATTAGCTGACAACACAGCTTTTTTGAGCATTCACGAATGACCCGAAGTAGCATCACGATATTTACAAGACCACATATCCAATTTAGAAAAATTGTTGAAGAAATGGAGAATAAAAGTGAATGAACAAAAATGTACTCACATAACTTTCACACTGCGTAGAGAATCTTGCCCCCCTATTCGGATAAATAACCAAACGATACCTCAGCTTTCAGACGTCAAATATCTCGGCATACATCTTGACCAGCGCCTTACATGGAAACGCCACATAGAAAGAAAGTCACCACAAATGAAGTTAATAGCAGTCTAACTAAGCTGGCTTATTGGCAGAAATTCTACTCTAGCTTTAGATTGCAAACTTTTATTATACAAGTAAATTCTAAAACCAATATGGTGTTATGGCATTCAATTATGGGGCACTGACTCAGCTATCAACGTAGAAAAAATGCAAAGGCGCCAAAATAAGATTCTTCGTAAAATTACATCTGCTCCTTGGTATATAAAAAACTCGAAAGATCTAAACGTGCCATCAGTTAAAGCAGAAATAGCGAAACTTGCCATGAGTTAATTAAAGAAGCTTGAAACTCATCCGAATCCACTGGCCCGTAACATACTAAATGAACCTGGTTACATTCGACTAAGAAGGAGGGACACTGCTTCTCTCATCCGTACATCAGAGGGATAACCCGCAAATTACAGTAACCGTGAAAAATAAATTTTTTTATCCAGCAGTGGTTGGGCTTAATAAGTATATTTTTATTTTTAGACTTAAAATATGAGTAATTATTGATAGTTCAATTATATTGAAGATACAATAAATAAAAATTGCGAAAAAAAATCTTGTCAGAAAATGCTAAACTTTGGCCCCAGTGAACTTTATAACACTAATATTCACAAGAGCCAAAGGTTGTCCGTTTTGAAACACCTGAGTTAAAATAATTTTTGAATAAAACTGTCACCTGGAATTGGTTCAAAATAACCTCATATAGAAAAGTTTTAATGTAAAACTCGTATTTTTCTATTTCAGTTATTTTTTATTTAAATATTTCCATATCAAACTATTGTAAATTTATGAAATAAATATTAATCAACTAACATAAATTTTTAAATCAAGAACAAGCTGTTATCTATATAAAAATAAATCAGTCAAGTGCGAGCTAGTCTCACACACGTAGGGTTCCGTACTATGTTTAGTATGCCTTTAAAAACTGAAGTTGTTAATTTTTTCATGTCTTATGGGGTACCCTTTTCTTTTTAAAATCAAAGAAATATTCGCGAAAATTGCATCGCTATTAGAACACCCTTTAAATTTTAGGAATTGTTGTTATAACGGCTATGGTAATACACTTTCTATAAAAATATCAGGCCTTTCTATTGCGGTTTAAAAAATAAGGTAATATACGTGAAAAACATGTCACTGATGGATCACCCTTTAGTAGTTAGTAATTGTTACAGTGGCCGAAATACAACATCTACTGTAAATAATTCAAGAGTCTACCTATTACGGTTCAAAAAATAAGGCTATTTAAGTAAAAATCATGTCTCTGTCGGAACACCCTTTAATTTTTATTATTTGTTATAGTTTTCATAGTAATAAACCTCCTGTAAAAACTTCAAGAGTCTACTTATTATCGTTCAAAACTTAGGCCATATACACGCAAAGCACGTCACTCTCGGAAAACCCTTTAATTTTAAGGTTTAATTTAGTAGAAAGCGAACATAGGGTTAATTACTGTCTGCAAATTTTAGGTGTTTGCCTGCTATAGCTCAAGAAAGACATAAAGACATAAAGGCAAATAACACCTCACTTTCGGAACACCCGATAAGTTTTAGTATTTATTGCTATAGTGGCCACAGTTATACACCTTCTGTGAAAATTTCAAGAGTCTACCTATTATAGTTCAAAACTTAGGCCTTATATATGCAAATCACGCCACTATCGGAACACCCTTTAATTTTTAGGTTTATTTTTTAGAGAACTAAGTTTTAATTACTGCTTGCATATTTTTAGTGTATTCCTTCTACAGTTCAAGAAATAAGCACATATTCGAGAATAACACCTCTCTATTGGAACACCCTATAAGTTTTAGTATTTGTTGCTATAGCGGCAACAGCTATACATCATCTGTGAAAATTTCAAGAGTCTACCTATTATGGTTCAAAACTTAGGCCTTATAAATGCAAATAACACCACTATCGGAACACTCTTTAATTTTTAGGTTTATTTTTTAGACTTGTTTATAAAGCGAACTACGTTTTAATTACAGTTTGTAAATTTTTAGTGTATGCCTTCTACAGTTCAAGAAATAAACACATATTCGTGAATATCACCTCTCTATCGGAACACCCTATAATTTTTAGTATATGTTGCTATAGCGGCAACAGCTATACATCATCTGTGAAAATTTCAAGAGTCTACCTGTTACGGTTTCAGAGATAAAAGGCGCTGACAGACGGACAGACATTGTAGCGAAAACAATAGGGTTACGATTTTACACTTTGTGTACGGAACCCTAACAAGTATAACTAAGTGAATTGCAATGCTACTAAAATTAAACAATTTTAGTAAAAAATTCTTTTAAATAGCCTTGATTTTTATAGTCTACAAGAGAGGTAGATTTCCATTTTTGTCGAAAATAATGATAAGGTCATCATTAGTACAACATCTAGACATTTTTCTTCTGTTGTGCTCGAGAAAGAATCTGTGGTCTTTGTTTCTCTTTTCTTGCGTTTCTTCAGATAGATCTCCTATTGGTAGCCTATTGTGTTGAAGTACTTGTTCCCCGTGGTACAAAATTTTATGAATTATAGATGGCATATGTATATCTCCAAGAGTATTTATCGTTATAAATTATAGCTGTTTCATTTGCGTAGTCTTCAAATTTTTATGTATTTATCTTCCTGCTACATGCTAGAACTTGTAAGATGATTTTCAATCGTCTTATTAATTCATGATCTGTGATAGACGCAGCAGTTTCTGTATCGGAAAAAAAAATCTCCTTGCAGTGTTTCCATCGTTTGAGTTTCCTCATCCTTGTGTTGGTTGATCAATTATAAGACCTAGCTGATGATATTTTTCTTGAATTTTTTTTTTGCTTTCTTTTTCTTCGCTTTTTCTCACAGTTTCGCCTAACGGACCAATTTCCAAATCATAACTTAATTTAAGAATATAAAACGTATTCTGGCATGAAGAGGGGGCAATCCAGATCTCGATACTCTGGAAAATACCCACAAAAATTTCATTCATTTGCTTACGCAATTCCTTATATTGATTTTTAGTCAATTTTAAATCCAAAAATAGCGCGAACTCTTCTTCTGAAGTAAATTTCTTATCTTGAATTGGTGTAGAAATGCTTTTAAAATCCTCATTGCGCGTCGTGGACTTCTACTATTTTCTCGATTATTTCAATTTTATTTTTCTTATTTTGTGACAGTTGAGTTTGGTGCAAAAATAAATCCGTAATTATTTTTTGAGAAATTTCTTGCGTCTTCGAAATCTTTCAATACATTTTTTAATTCGTTTTACTGATCGACCCTTTTTCCACTTTCTTTGGGGGTTGTAGACGAAAAAATTCTTTTGATAGCCATTCCTGGTGACGTTTGTACAACCTTTACTTGTTTTGACATCATTCAACGTACCGTTTATTCAAACTCTTTGCAAAATTTATAATTTTTGCTTTATGTATGTCCATTTCTTGTAAATTACATGTCTTAAAGAAAATACTATAGCAGTACTTTGCCATTGTTCAAACCGTAATGATAGCTAATTGTTACATTACCACTTTTCAAAACATAAAAAAAACTATGAAAGGTTTAACTTTTAAAAGATAAAAAATACCTGTGCAGTTCACTGGGTATGTTGCACTGGTGTTTTTACCATTTACATTTTATTTAAGTGTTATTCCCATTTTAACAGGTACTTAAACTATTTTATTGACGTTACCACTATTATTATGAAAAATCTAAATAAAGTAAGAACTAATTTACATATCAAATGTATCATAAAGCGCATTATGTCCCAATTATTTTTCACATATAACAACTTGCTTGCTTAGGAATGCCGCTGACATTCCTAAAAATGTCCAGGTAGTATCTGTGAACAAATCAGAAAATAATGGATGAGTTCATTTCAAGGAATTTTATTAAGAAAACAAATATTGAGTTTATATTAATTTTCATTCATTTTTGTTTTTATGGAAAGGGCCCTCCAAAAGTAGGAGGATCCAACGCTCAAGAAGACGATTTGATTAAAAATATTTTGTCTTCAGATTTGTATAAAAAAGGCTAAAATACTTCAAAAAGCAACGTTGCAAAGCTGTTCAACAAATAGTTGATTTTGTAAAACTTGTGTATTAATTAATTTGTGTATAAAATATCGGACCTTGGGTCAGAAAAATTGTTCTTATGCCCACGGTCGCAACCCGGCGCACATATAATGGGGTTAAAACTTCTAAGTACGGACAAGTATAAGAGGCCTCCCTGGTTACAAAACGTATTCATTTTTATTTTGCCATCTTTTCTGGTTTCCAAGAAAAATGATCTCATCTCTTAGAGAATCTCAATTTTAAAATTTAAAAAATTCCCAAAATCTTGTTCCAACTCGCACTGTTAAAACTTCCAAGTATGGACAAGTATATGATACCTCCCTGGTAACAAAACGTATTCATTTTTATTTTGCCATTTTTTCTGGTTTCGAAGAAAAATGGTCTCATCTCTTAGAGAATCTCAAATTAAAATATTTCAAAAATTCCCAAAATCTCGTTCCAACTCGCACTGTTAAAACATCCAAGTTTGGACAGGTATAAGAGGCCTCCCTGGTAACAAAACGTACTCATTTTTATTTTGCCATCTTTTCTGGTTTCCAAGAAAAATGGTCTCATCCCTTAGAGAATCTCAAATTTTAAAATTTAAAAAATTCCCAAAATCTCGTTCCAACTCGCACTGTTAAAACTTCCAAGTATGGACAAGTATAAGATGCCTCCCTGGTAACAAAACGTATTCATTTTTATTTTGCCATTTTTTCTGGTTTCCAAGAAAAATGGTCTCATGTCTTAGAGAATCTCAAATTTTAATATTTCAAAAATTCCCAAAATCTCGTTCCAACTCGCACTGTTAAAACTTCCCAGTTTGGACAAGTATAAGAAGCCTCCCTGGTAACAAAACGTATTCATTTTTATTTTGCCATCTTTTCTGGTTTCCAAGAAAAATAGTCTCATCCCTTAGAGAATCTCAAATTTTAAAATTTAAAAAATTCCCAAAATCTCGTTCCAACTTGCACTGTTAAAAGTTCCAAGTATGGACAAAAATAAAAGGACACCCTAAAAACAAAACTTATTCATTTTTCTTTTGCCATCTTGCATTGCTTCCATGAAATTGCAGTTTTGATGCTTGAACCGAAGATTTATTCCATTAACAGAGCTATGTTAGCAGTTTAACAGAGCTCTGTTAAATTAGCTGGTGTGTGTCTAAGCTAAAAATTTTAAAATTTGTCTTCACACACATCAAAAAGTCATAACAGTTAGACCGTCAGACAGTGAGTCAGACCGTCAAACAGTCAGACCATCAGATTTTTGAGTTCAATAATTTTTCTTTAACCAAAAAGTGCTCAACGTGCCAAAAGAAATTTTCACTTAAAAAAAAAATACAAATTTCTAAAAGACACAACGACTTAATTTTTTGGGAACTAATAGCGTATAAGTTAAATAACTATGCAGAGTTTATTTTGTATCAAAATCTTTTAAACAAAAAAAGTTGTAGGCATTTACAAATTAACATTTTCTAAAAATTTTTATTTTAGCATAATACAGAGAAAGTCTATTTTGGACCACCATGTTCGCTGTGATAATGTTGAAATAGAGCAGTAATATTTTAGCAACCGAGGTACTCTGGTATTTACTTTCAAATTAGTAATATAGCTTTGAAATCGGTAACCATAAAAAATTGATTTTTGGCTACCTTCTCAAAATATGTGCCACATTGCGGTGAGGATGTTGCGAGTTCAATAATTTTTCTTCAGCCAAAACTTGTAGACCTATCTACAGAAATCAACGTTAGGTGACAGTGGTGACGATGATGTGAGTTCAATCATTTTTCTTCAGCCAAAACGTACAGACCTATGTATAGAAACCAATGTTAAGTGACGGTGGTGCGAGTTCAATCATTTTTTTAAACCAAAAAGTGCTTAAAAGTGCCTAAGGAAGTTTTCACTTCAAAAATATATATTCAATTTATAAAGGATACTTAGTTTTCTAGCCTTAACGCTTGAAGAACTTTAAAATAAATAAGAATTATTTTGTAAAAAAAGAAAAAGATCCTTTTTGCAGTAAATAAGACTCGTAAGGCTCACAAGACTTTGTGAAAATTGTCCTGCAAAACTTATTTTTTTTCCTTAGAAGGCAAATTTTTTTTTAATAACCAACTAAGAAGTTGGTTTTAGATAAAAAAAATGCAAGAATAATAAAGTCAGAAAATTTAAGAGAGTAAAACAGCATAACCCTAAAGTAAAGACCTCAAAACAGAACAAAATTGAACATTAATAAAAAAAAAACACCAAAACACAGGTTTTGAACCTGTTGAGTTTGAGCAAAGTCCCCCAACCAAAAAAAAGTGGTTAAAAAGAAAATGCATTGGTTTGCTAAATATTTAGCAAAGTGACACAAACCTACCTTGTTGAAACCTGGTACTTACTGATTTCAAATTTTTACAAGTTTTGTTCTCTTTGTGAGATTCTGGTTGAGATTGTGTATGTACTCACAGACCCTTAGGGGTTTGCGTTGGGGCTCTTGTTTAAGAGTGTAAAACAACAAAAATAAACAGCAAAAACCCAACAGTGAAGACCACAAAATTTAACAGAGAAGACCACAAAACCTAACAGCAACACCATCATCAAGGTACCTTAAATCTAGACACATTAGGCTTATAAATAATCAAACAAAAAAAAAATGTGAAACCACGGGACCGTCTAGTATCATAGTTTCAAATGGCTGCATCCAAAATAGCCCTATGAAAAATCGCCCAAAAACAAAAATGAAAAATTGCAGAATGAATAATCACCCTAAAGAAATAAAAGATTGGCCAAAAAAGAAATATGGAAATTTGGCCCAAAAATTCCAAAATATAAATGAATTATCTCCCAAATTTATTTATAGTTTTTTTATTAAATATAAAAATGTAAATAGTTTTAGTAAGGGCATTGATATTGGTTTAATTTATCGAGAAAGCTTTCAGCTTCCAACTTCTGTATGTAATCTTTGATCAACATCCAAGAAAGCTGTGACACCTGCTGCTCCTGGGGGTGCTGCCAAAGGAACTCTGAGTAACCGTGGTCACGGTCGCTACAAACGTTGCTAATTAAATCGTTGATTTAAATTAATCGAACCGTTGATTGAATTCATCGAGCAAGCTTTGAGAAGAAATTGTATGTAATCTGTGATCACAGTCTGTTAGGAAGCGTTTTGGTACCAAGTTAAATATATTGTTGCCAATGTACGCAAATAAATATTGTATGCGTTCATTAAAATAAATATGAAAGGAAATATATGTGAATAACAAAAATAATATAGGTACAAATAGTTTGCTAATATGAGTTGAAATTAATTATTTAAATCAATAAATTAATTATTGTTAATTGTTAAACTTTAGAATTAGGTGCCGCAGGCAGAAAATTTTTATAAAATACGAAAAATCGCGCGATTTTTAATATTTTATAATAATTTTTTTCCAGCGGCGCCTAATTCTAAAGTTTAACAATATACACATTAATAATAATTATATATTTCAACTCATATTAGTAACTTATTTTTAACAACATAACTAGAAATATTTACTAGTATAAAAGAAACAAAGCAGCATGTACTTTTTGGTACAACCTTAAATGTGTTGTCAATATATTTTCTGTAAATTAATCAGTTTTTTGGAAAAGCAGAGACAGAAACTAAGTTGCTTACTTTTTCAGTTTAAATCCTAATAAATTTTTAATGTTAACACTTCTGCGGTTTAAGGTAAACTTTATAACTACTTATTATAAGTGATAATTTTTTATTAAAAATATATCGCTTAAGGTGATCATTCATTAAAATATTTGGGCAATTTTTCATTATGAAAAACATATAAAAATGAATTATTCTCCAAAAATGACGAAAAAATACCCAAAATTTTTAGGTTACTTTTCATATGAAATATTACCCAATTTTGTATGAAGATTTCTTGGGCAATTTTTCATTTATGCTTTTGGGCGATTTTTCATAGGGTCATTTTGCATGCAGCCGTTTCAAATTGTCCCTACAAAAAAATTAACTAATCATTTTGCTTTCTTACAATTCAGTACATATTAATTGTTTTATTTATTCTGGATCTTAAACCTAAATACAATTTGAAACTTATTTACCTATATAAACAATTGCTTGTTTTAATTAAATTTTAAATTTAACGATTTCTGCGGTTAGCAATGAAGTTACTTTTTGTTTATTTGTTTTACTTCCAACATTCGTTTTTAGTTAACACTAATCTAGTATCAAACCAAACTTTGTTGAGTAAACAAGATTGCGCGGTGCTCTGCGATTTTTAATTTTGAAAATTTTAATTATTATTAGTCGAACTGTTTTTACGTATTACATACAATGAAATTTATAATCAAACTTAAGTTCGTTTTTATTCTCTCTAAGAAACCAATTGACGATTGATAATTGAATACAAGTTTTCTCGTATTCCTTTATCTGGGTTTGGTTGGTTAAATAGATGATGCTTACAACTAAAACACTACCCTAAGTAGATTAGATACAAGTAGTGCTGATGACGGACGTGGCTGTCTAGAAAATGTGCATTCCACTCGTGCTGGTGTCTAAAAATTTAATTTTCCCAATTTTTCTTTAATATTATCACCTAATTTGTAATTTAATTAATTCTTTCTTAGAGAGAATAAAAACGAACTTAAGCTTGATTATAAATTTCATTGTATGTAATACGTAAAAACAGTTCGACTAATAATTCTTGCAAAAAAAAAAACCGACTTCAAAACAGATAGTTGGGTACCAGTTCTAAACTGAAAATGTAAGAAATAATCTGTAAGAACTGTATATAAACCAAGCTCATGAAAACTAATAAAATTCGTGTTTGTCAGCCGCGCTGGATGGAAATCAAAAATTTTTGATATTTTGTGTTTTCCGTCACGCCATCAAGCTAGTCTGAATGCATTTTTGTAAACCACAGTGTAAATTTCATTTGCATTTTTGTAAGCTAGAGCGCTTGTTTTTAAAAGAATTTATTGTTTTTGCATGTTGGTTAGTTTTTATGTATGGTATTGTATGTAAAGCGTTTTATTAGAGTTTATTTTTAAAATATTTCATTTATGTAATTATTGTGTGTGTGTTTTTATGGAAATATTGATTGCCAAAATTCAAGTATATAGACGAGTTAGCAAAAATATTATTTAATTGGTATTTTTCAATTATTATAAAGGAAAATCCCATAACGAAGTTGGGGAAATATTTTCCTTCAACTTAGGACAGTTTCTAACATTATTACTTGTTCTAAAAATTAAGAAAGATTTGATTAAACCTTAAACAGGCACAATAAGAAATGATTCACGGTGCATTGAAAGTAAAATACTGAAAACTATTCATGATAGACAACATATAACTGTGGAGTAAATGTATTACACGGAACTTTGAATTTTGTTTCTGTATAAATAAAATAATGGGTGATCCATTTCGAGGTTCCCTACTTTTTTTTAAAGAAAAAAACACAAAAAATTCAAATTTAATGGAGAATGTTTATTATCATTTGAGAGAACATTCTTTGGCATTTATTTTTTGAAGATTATGTCTATAAAATGTTTGCCGTTGATACGTCGTAGATGGTCCATCCTTTGAGTCCAATTCCCGATGACTCGTTTGAGCATTTCGACTGGTAACTGGCGAATGACACGCGTGATGTATTCCTCCAAGGCATGAATCGAAGCGGGTTTGTCCGCATAAACTTTAGACTTTACATATCCCCACAAGAAAAAGTCTGACGGTGTAATATCACTCGACTTTGGTGGTCAATCGACCGCCCCAAAACGTGAAATTATGTGCTGATGCGATGTGTGGGAAGTGGCACCGTCTTGCTGAAACCAAATGTCGCCGAGATCACGAGCTTCAGTTTCAGGCATCAAATAGTCGGTTATTATGACACGATAACGCTCGCCATTGACGTTACGTTCGCACCGGCATTTTTTTTAAAGAAATGTGGACCGACAATTTCACCGGCCAACAAACCACACCAAATCGTTGTTTTTTCTGGATGAAGTGGCAGCTCTTGAATTTCTTCAGGTTGCTCTTTGTCCCAAATGCGGCAATTTTGTTTGTTTACATACCCATTGAGCCAGAAATGGGCCTAATCGCTAAACAAAATTTTCCCGAAAACGTCGGATCTTCTTGGAACTTTTCAAGAGCCCATAGAGCGAAGCGATTCTGTCTAAAAAAAAGCTATTGAAAAAAGTATCTTGAAATGGATCACCTTTTATTACATACACTATTACATTTTGCTATTCCTTTACACAGAGAGAATTAAAGAGATTTTAATGAGGCATAACTCTGACCAGATACTAAGAAATTCAATATTGCCGAAAAGTGTTCTTTTGCAAAAATAATATAAAGAATATTTGTATTTTTTCAATAAATTTTCTTAAATAATTAATTAGAAACTATAGAATAAATAAAAAAAATATAAATATAACGGCATCATGTTGTGTATAATTCTCTATAATTCCATTCTCTAATAATTCCATTGTCCAAATTCGTTTCGTACTCTTTTCTGATTGTCGTCTTCCTATAATTCATCAATTAATAAAGCAGCAGTTAAATCATGCGCCCTCTTAAATAATAACAGCTTTAAACGGCATTTAGACGGTCAATCGCGGCTTGTCAGCGCAGCGCGATGGGAGAGAGTGTTTATCATTTACACGATTAAGCGAAGATTTTCAAACATCATTATAAGATGGCGCGTGAAATAGCTGCTGCTTTATTAATTCATGAATTATAGGAAGACGACAATCAGAAAAAAGTACGAAAAGAATTTGGACAATGGAATTATTTAGAGAATTATAAACAACGGCATTATGACTATATTTTTTTATTTATTCTTTTGTTTCCAATTAATTATTCCAAAAAATTTATTGAAAAAATTATTCTTTATATATTTTTTTTTTTGCAAAAGAACACCTTTCGGCAATATTAAATTTCTTAGTATCTGGTTAGAGTTATTCCTCATTAAAATCTCTTTAATTCATACTGTATGAAGGAATAGGAAAATGTAATAATGTATGTAATATTTTATTTATACAGAAACAAAATTGAAAGTTTCGAACAGTTTCGTATAATATATTTACTCCACAGTTAATGTTCTCTATCTTGAATAGTTTTCAGTATTTTACTTTCAATGCACCGCCAACCCTTTCTTATTATGCCTGTTTAAGGTTTAATCAAATCTATCTTTTTAGAACAAGTAATAATGTTAGATGCTAGATGAAGGAAAACATTTCCCCAACTTCGTTATGGGATTTTCCTTTATAATAATTGAAAAATACCAATTAAATAATATTTTTGCTAACTCATCTACATACCATTTTTTAAGTTGAATTTTGGCAATCAATATTTCTATATAAACACACACACTAATTACATAAATGAAATATTTTAATAATTCTTGCAAAAAAAACCGACTTCAAAACAGATAGTTGGGTACCAGTTCTAAACTGAAAATGTAAGAAGTAATCTGTAAGAACTGTATATAAACCAAATAAAAGATACATAAACAAAATGCGCAAAAATTAGCAGGAAAAGAAATAAAGACTATGTGAAATTCAAGCATCTCCTTATTACTGTTCAAAAGTTAAGCTATTTTAACCAACATCCATCATTTATGGGGACACCATTTATTTATAAATTTTTATAATTATGTAATAGCGACCATAGTAATACACATTTTGTATAGATTTGAGTTGTCTATCTAAAACGGCTCAAAAGATAAGGCATACATCAAATTTCATTAACTATAGGGAAATCCTTTTATTTTTAATTTTATAATTCTTATAGCGGACATAACAATACACTCACTATGTAAATATCAAGTCTCAATCTATAATGGTTAAAAATACTAGACCATATAAGTCAAATTACCTCAGCTATGAGGACACCCTCTAAGTACTTTTTATTGTAGACGTATTTTATACGTTTTACTATAGCGGATATAGTAATATACGTTCTGCGTAAATATCAAATGTCTGTCTATAACGGTTTCAAAGATAGGGCAACATAAATCAAATAACTTCACCTATTGGGACACCCTTTAGTTAACAATTTTAAATTAAAGAACTATTGTTATAGAGGACTTGGCCACAAGAATTTTTTGTAAATTTCAACTGTGTGTCTATAACGGCTCAAAGGTTTAATCATATACAACAAATTACAGAACTATTGGGACACCCTTTAATTCATAATTCTAAATATTTAAACTTGCTAGTGTACCAGAGAAAGTAGTAGAAATTCTACATAATTTTCAAGTCTTTGTCTATAACGGTTCAAAAGATAGGGCCATATAGGTCAAATTACATCAATTATGAAGACACCCTTTAATTTCTAAATTCAAATTATATACACTTGTTATAGCTGACTTAGCAATACAGGTTCCTTGTAAATTTCAGCTGTCTGTCTATAACGGTTCAGAAGTTTGACCACATACATAAAATTACATTAACTATTGGGACACCCTTTTATTTCCAAATTCAAATTTTATACTTTTTGTTATAGCGGACTTAGTAATACAGGTTCTTTGTAAATTTAACGGTCGGTGTAAAACTGTTCAAAAGTATGGGCATACACATCAAATTTAATGAACTATTGGAGCACCCTTTAATTTATAATTTTGAATATTTATCCTCTTTATTAAAAAGGTCATAGTAAGCGACATTCTGTCAAACTTTCAAGGTTTTGTTTTTAACGGTTCATAAAGATAGCCCCATAAAGGTCAAATTACGTCAACTATGGGGACACCCTTTAAATTCTAAATTTATTTTTTTCTTCCTTTAAGTTGGTGGGAGCTATACTGATACGCAATTTTTTAAAATTTTAAATTAGTGCCCTTTAGCGTTCTTAATACACGAAAAAAACATGTATGTTGTATGGGGACATCCTTTAATTTTTAAGATAATGAACTGTTGTTAAAACGGGACCAATCTGTAAGCATAACTTTTCAAATAAAGAAAAATTTTTTAAATCGGTTCAGAAATGGCTGAGTTCTGCGAGCACAAACATAAAAAAAGCAATATTCAGACGAATTGACAACCTCCTTATTTTTTTGAAGTCGGTTAAAAATAAACTCTAATAAAAACGCTTTACTTACATTACCATACATAAAAACTAACCCACATGCAAAAACAATGAATTCTCTTAAAAACAAGCGCTCTAGCCAAGACATCTTTACTGCTCGCATACAAAAATACAAATGAAATTTACACTGTGGTTGACAAACAAGCTCGTCTACTTGATGGCGTGACGGCAAACACAAAATATCAAAAATTTTTGATTTTATCTGATTGATAAACAGAAACTTCGCGACAGATAAAAAAAACCGTAAATTATCGAGTAAGAGTCACAAATTCTTGTTACAATTGTCTGTCAGTAGACCACAGTTTCAAAGAGTGTAAAAGTAAGTGCAGCTGTAGATTGTGCAAGCAAAAGCATAACACAATGTTGCACAAGTCAAAAACGACCCAATCTAACAGCACAGCTAATAGTAGTGCTGATGCGCACGTATGTAAAAGTGCCTCAGCAAGAAACAACTTAATACAGTCCACTACCAAACCATACATTCCACTATATATGTCCTTGACCCTACGAGGAGAAAATCAATCCTCATCAAATTTTCAAGATAAAGAAATTGTATTATTCTTTGCTTTAGTTCACATTGAAACAAGACGTCAACGATTCCAGGCGAGAGCTATCATCGAGCCTGGTTCACAATCAAAATTCATATTGGACAAATTGAAGAACCGATTATATTTACCAAATAAACCAAATTTAGTACACGTTTTAGGTTTGAGTCAAACAGTATCAGAAACTTCATCAAAACCTGCTTGTTTAACCTTTGTTCCCGTGTGGACCCTAGTTTTAAATTAGAAGTCTGAGCGCCGGTCTTTAGGACCCTCCATACTAATTTACCACCGCAAATGTTAGACTCGAGGCAAGTCAGTCTGGCTGCTAAATTTTAAACTTTAATAAAAATCGACCCATCGACCTGCTAACAGGTTTCCACTTACGCGCGATCATACATTGCATGGAAACACCGATGCGGTCTATTGGATCCCTTTTGGCACAAAAAACAGCATTTGGTTGATTGTGGGGTGACCAATTTCGAAAACTCCTCAACCAAAAACAACAACGATACGGTCTATTGGATCCCTTTTGGCACAAAAAACAGCATTTGGCTTGATTGTGGGGACCAATTTCGAAAACGACTCAACCAAAATCAACACCAATGCGGTCTATTGGATCCCTTTTGGCACAAAAAACCTAAAATATTTTAGGTACAACCTTCAAATTTGATATTACTGTAATTTATATCATTTAAAATGTTTCATGCAAAAATTACAATAACACGCCCACTATTACGCCCACATCCCATTGAAATGCAATAAAAAAGAACAATTTTTTTTTTTCATTTTAAAAATAATTTTTTAACATCATCATGGTATTCTAATTTTTTCAAATTCATTCTCATTCTAAATGAATTAATATAAGGATCTGATGATATTTGCAAATAGTGATAGGCATGTAATACCAGCCATAAAGCTCTACATACAAATTTGCAGTTTCCATGCGATACGTATGGAATTTACCCACATCTATATTTTTACTAGTATTTATAGTATTTAATATAATTTTAAAGCGGTGAATTAAGTCTACATTTACACCAGTTATGTCAGCGGTTATTTCTGGATTTTCAAAAAATCTTCTAGAGACATTACCATCATTGGTTGTTCCCATGCCTTGTTTCAACACATCGACTTTTAAACGCAGAACTAATTTGAATTTTTTTTATTTTTGTTTTAACAGCTTCTTTCTGTTCTTTTGTGCCTTTTTTGTGTTTTTGCAACAAACGCCGAGTTATTTTTCTTATTCTTTTTGAAAGTTGCTTCGAAACCCCGTTTTCTTTTAC
>OX451220.1:23009773-23053034 GCA_949628195.1 Phasia obesa
ATCCCAAAAATGTCAACCTTACGAACTTTAGCCTCTGACTTAATGTGTTACATTCAAAATGATTTAAATGCCTTTGAGGAGGATTATCGCAATATTTCGGAGGATAGACAATCATTACCCGCACTGAAAGTCAGGAAACGTGAATTGGACGAATTATGGCAAAGCATTGAGAGAAAATTTAGACAGATTAGGGAATCCCCTGATTTGGAAGATCGGGTAAAGGCTGAAACTATAAATTTAACGGAAATTAATAATCATGTTAGATCGGCTAAAAGGTTTTATAGGAGCAGCATGATTTCAATTGATGAATCTATTGAAGCTGTGACCCGGTATAATGAACACCGTTCCACTTTACCCGAGCCACCACAAAATAATAACTCCGTAAATTTTAATGTACCTCCTTGCGATATGCCTGTATTTAGTGGCGACTTTAAATTTTGGGCATCTTTCAGAGATCTTTTTAAGGCAATCTATGGCAATAACACCCGATTAAGCGGCGTTGAAAAACTCTTTTATTTAAAACAAAAAAACAAGCGGTGAGGCCAAAGAGATTGTAGACAGCGCACCCTTGACAAATGAAGGCTTTCTTATAGCATGGAATTAATTAGTTTCACAATATGAGAACAAACGAAAAAACCAAATTGTTTAAAAGCTTTTTCTTTCAGTGTGCTAAGTTTCTTGCTTTGTGTTTTCCATATTTTGTTTTTGATTTGTTGTATTCTTATTATTTGTTTGTTCATAAACGAAATGTAGTCAGCTATTACTAGCATATAGTTCATTTTTACATTAATAGGATTACCTGATCATATCTGAACCGCGATCTGAAGACATGATCAGGTAATCCTATTAATGTAAAAATGAATTATATGCTAGTAACAGCTGACTACATTTCGTTTATGAACAAACAAATAATAAACGAAATGTAGTCAGCTGTTACTAGCATTTTTACTTCTTTAGGAGTAAACGAGAGAATTGATTTCGTAAAAAAAATGAAATATGTTACAATTGTTTAGCCAAAGGTCATATAATAAAAGATTGTCATAGCACATTTACATGCAGATATTGTGGTGGTAGACAAAATAATCTATTACACAAACCCAAAAGGTGATGATAATCAGGCGTCAACATCAGGAAATGCAGTTCAATCTTTCTCGACACATACACAACCAAGCAAGCCAACCTTAGATTTCAGAGCAAAGTTACTAGGAACAGCTGTTCTTAATGTTTAAGTTCAAGGAGAACATTTCCCAGCTAGAGCCCTTATTGACCCAGCCTCTGATTTTTCGTTTATTTCCGATAAACTTAGACGGAAATTGCACTTACCCACTATACCCATTGTAGCTGAAATTTCAGGACTTAATGAAGTTATTTCAGCGCGATCTAATAAACTGTGTGATGTTTTGTTACGATCTAATACTCAAAGTAATTTCAAACTGAATATTCAAGCGATTGTTGTAAAAACTCTCACTAAGAATTTACCCACCCAAAACATAAGCCCACCCAATCTCAGTTCTTTCATGGACTATTCAATTAGCTGACCAAAAATTTTATGAAAGCAGGCCAATAGATTTTATTATCAGGAGTGATAAAAAATCTTTTTAACACATTAATAGCCCAGGAAACTGAGTTTGGTTGGATTTTGACCGGACCCTTTCAGAAATCACACGACACCCAAAACATAACATCGTTCTTTAATTCTGTTACGCTTGAAAAAGTTTTGACCAAGTTCTGGGAAATCGAAGAAATACCCACAAAACCCAAGACCTCCGAAGAAGATATACAGTGTGATGAAATTTATAAAGAACTACTATCAAATTACCCAACCGCCGTTATCACGTTAGTCTGCCATTTCGTAACCCTGCAGTCGAATTAGGTAATTCTCGTCATATCGCAATGGCTCAATTCTTACGAAATGAGAAAAACTTAATGAAGAAACCAGAACTCAAGGTAGAATACGATAACGTGCTACAAGAATATATTGATATAAGTCACATGAAACCCGTAAAATATTACCCAAACACTTCTTCAAATACACAGTATTACTTACCCCATCATGCCGTCGTTAAACTTGATGGTGCCACTACGAAAATTCGAGTTGTTTTTAATGCTTCCAGCAAAACATCGAACAGTAATAGCCTTAATGATACCTTGTACACTGGTCTAACCCTACAAGAAGATTTAGTTATAATTATCTTAAAATGGCGGTTTTATAAAATCGTATTTAATGCCGATATAACAAAAATGTATAGGCAAATAATGTTAAACCTAGCCCATACACCCTTCCAACGCATTTTATTCCGCAAAAGTGTCAATGAACCTATTCAAGATTACGAACTACAAACAGTGACATTTGGCGTAAACTATGCCCCTTATTTAGCTATCAGAACTCTACACGAATTAGCCAAAGACATTCAAAATACTCACCCAATTGCTTCGAAAATGATTAAGAATAACATGTACGTAAATGACCTCTTAGCTGGAGGACATAATGTTGAAGAAGCTAGAGAAGCTCAAACCCAGATAATTACAGCTCTTAATTTTGCTGGATTTCCACTAAGAAAATGGACTTCAAACACAATAGAGCTACTGAACAATATACCCGAAGATCAACTTCTTGACGTCGATTTACTGAGCCTTCCAGAATCCAACAACACGAAAACCTTAGGCATAAGATGGATTGCGAAGGAAGACAATTTTTTCTTTAGCGTACCAGTAATTGAGAGAAAATCTGCATACACAAAGCGAACAGTTTTATCAGATATAGCTCGTCTGTTTGACCCAGCTGGTTGGTTAGCGCCGATTGGTATTTCTGCTAAGATTATTATGCAGCAAATATGGCAAGACAAGACAGCTTGGGATGAATGTTTTTGCAGTTTTATAATAATATTGATCAGATCCGTATTCCAAGATGGATTAATTTTTCGCCCTCAGTGAATATTGAATTTCATGGCTTTTCAGATGCTTCTGAAAAAGCTTATTCAGCCGTAGTATATGCGCGAGTAACACCGGTAGATGGACCTACTTCTGTAATACTACTCATTGCAAAGACGAGAGTTGCACCTATCAAATCGATATCTTTACCAAAACTAGAACTTTGTGGTGCGGTATTGTTGGCTAATATTACCCACAATTTGGTCACCCAACTCAATTTAACCCAAAAAACCAATTTTTGGACTGACTCGTCTATAGTCTTAGCATGGCTTAACAAACCACCAAACTCATGGAACACATTTGTCGCAAACCGGGTTTCTACAATTTTAGAAAACGTAGGAGTAGATAGCTGGAATCACGTTGCTTTGAACGATAACCCTGCAGATGTTGCTAGCCGAGGATGTAATGCTGAGGAGTTTAAAAAAATCCCCTTCCCAATGGCCAACAAAAAATAAACCCTTTTATACTCAAGCCGAAGCTAAAATTAGTCAAACATTTTCTACAATGGTAACTACCAAATATTCCTCAGAAACTAAGAATAGCACTAACACAGACATTTTATCTAGATTTTCGAAATTATCAAAAGCTTTAAGAGTAATGTCATATGTCTACAGATTTTGCGATCGCTTATTACTCATCCAAAGAAAAACAATTCTACATAACAGAATTATTCTCGATAGAAATAAGTTACAATCGATTCAAGAGAGAGTTGATGAATTGTTGAGAAACCCAAGTATTGAACTTCATGCAACAGAAATAAAGTTCACCCATGATAGACTCAGATGAGATATCTAGAAGAAGAATATAACTGTCTGAAAAGAAAATCTCCAATACCAAGAAAAAGTCACTTACTCACCCTATCGCCTTTTTTAGATAACGCCAATATAATGCGCGCAAACGGTCGATTAGTTAACTGCAACAGCTTATCATATACTTTTTACATTTTATTACCTTACGCAAGTATATTTGCGAGGTTATTAACCCAGCACGTACATTTAGTAACCCTACATGGTGGGAATCGACTAATGCTTCGAGTACTTAGGTCTGGCTACTGGATTCCGAAACTTCAGAATCTCATCAGCTCTGTGATAAACATATGTATACCATGCACAAGATATCGCAATCGACAAACAACTCAATTTATGGCAGCTTTACCGCCAGAAGGTACCCAAATAACACGACCCTTCCATAATGTTGGAGTCGATTTTTCCGGACCATTTGATATCAAAGTTTATAATGGCAGAGCATGTAGAATTACAAAAGGCTACGTTTGTGTTTTTGTCTGCTTTGCAACAAAAGCTATTTATTTAGAACCTACGTCCGACCTGTCAACCCAAGCCTTTATGGCTGCATTCGCTCGATTTTTTTCACGGCGGGGATGCCCTGTCGCCATATACTCAGATAATGGTACTAACTTCACAGGAGCAAGTCAATTACTGAAAAAAGAGCGACAGGAATTTATGAAACAGTTAAAGGGGTCTGTGATAACGGCCAATAGTTTTCAAAGCTTGACGTGGCATTTTATACCCCCAGGAGCTCCACATATGGGTGGATTATGGGAAGCTGGAGTGAAGAGCTTTAAGTCCCACCTGAAGAAGATGAATAACTTTAAATACACGTTTCAAGAGCTTGCCACAATCCTAGCTAGAATAGAAGGGTGTCTCAACTCAAGGCCTCTAAGTCCGTCAAGCGAAAACCCAGAAGATCTTAACCCGTTAACTCCAGGTCATTTTCTAATAGGTTCACCTTTACTCACCCCAGCAGAGCCAGACTGGAGTAATGAGAATGTTACTTTAGCAAACAGATGGAAGAAACTAAAGATTCAACACCACCACTTCTGCAGAAGATAGAAAGACGAATACCTAAAAGAGCTCCATAAAAGGTATAAATGGAAAAACCCTAAACGACAAATTCTTGTTGATGATATTGTTATTATACGACAAGACAACCTACCCCCTAACGAATGGTTACTTGGACGTGTAATCAATACCTACCCTGGTTCTGATGGAAGAACAAGAGTTGTTGACTTGCGTACGTCGACGGGAACCTTAACACGCCCAATAACAAAAATCGTAGTCTTACCCACTCAATAACTTTATTTCAATAATCTAAAATACTAACTTCTCGTATTTTTACCCTTCTCACTCATAATCAATTTATTTATATTCACCCAAGTTTAATACATACCGGTCTGATCACTTCATTTTGTAGTGGTCAATACAAGATTGTTTGACTTTGTTACTCAAGCTAATCCTAAAATACTTGATAGTCATTATTCCCTTATGTACTAAACATATTATAAACTATTTGTGTTTAATATCATGCTTTTTTCATGTTATTCATACAGATAATGGCAGACAACAACAAACGTAGAAATACATGGAATCGTTCCAGCCTCCGACAGAATAGTAAGATGTCTCGTCAACAATCAAGCCGTGCTCAGCCAAAACGTTATTTCGGATGCGGGATCTGCCAAGCGGATCACAGACTAGTAGCTTGTAAGAAATACAATCAACTGAACCTGGCACAAAAATACAAAACCGCAGTGAAATTGCACTATTGCGTTAACTGCCTGGTCAGGAACCACTAAATAAGTACATGCATCAGCAAAATTCGTTGTCATAAGTGTGACGGCAAACATCATTCCAGTCTACATGGACACAACCGAATCCTAAAGAATTTGGTTGCATTAAGGTCTTTAACGTCCAAATCAGAGCAATCTGCAACGCCAACTCCAGCCCCTCGTCGATCATTGCTCACGTCAACATGTACGTCCTTAGCTATACCAACTACAATGACGAAAACGCTTGTTCCCACAGTTATGGTTCAGGTAGTTATGGATAAAGGGAACCAAACTGTAAGAGCTCTTTTAAACCCAAGTCAAACGAAATCTCGAATCGCTTTATCTTTCGTACGAGACAGTTGGCTCAATCCATTCAAAATTTACGAGGAAGTTTATGTTAAAGTCTCAATTGTACCCAAATCCGCGACTGGTATCAGATATGAAATTTGCATGCAAGTGGTAAAGGATCTCCCAAGAAATCCATACCTTGATGCTATGGACGAAGCTCTCAAGTACAAAGTGTCTAGAATCTCCCTTGCAGACACTAAATTTTACTCCAATGTACCTGTTGCAATGGAGATTGGCGGTGATCTTTACACCAAAATCATGCAGCCCAATGTGATTCACATCGACGGTGGATCTCTTATCGCTCAAGACTCAACACTAGGTTGGGTAATAATGGGATCGCTTAGCAATTAAACCACACTTCTCAAGTCGTCATGCCCGGGAAGATGTTCACATCAGTGAACAAAATATTAAAATTTACAGCCCTGAACACTAGTTGTAACTCTCCAAGGAGGAACAAATGAAAAAGAAGAACAGAAGTTACTGTATGTTGCTCAAAAGAAAACCATTTCATTCGAACACCAATTTTGTTAAAGAGAACATGAAAGATCGTGCTGCTGATTAAAAGCAATTATTTAATAAGAAAATTTTAGAGCAATTATATAAAACTTAAAAACTTTAGTTAGTTACAAACCCCAGTGTGCTGAAAAATTTTGAATTTACATTTAATTGAATTATACATTTAAACCCTAAGTGAAGAAAGTTAAAAACACATATTTTATCTAAAAAATATATGTATAACACCCTAAATCTACCCATTCGAAAATTGAATTTAAATATTTCTATATTGTGAAAAAGATTAACCACATAGAAGCAATCAATAAATATATACGTGCTTTTAACGTTTCGTGAAAATAAATAACTTTTATTGTGTACTTTATATATTCTATATACATACCTATCATATAACATTAAATATTATATGGAATATGAAACCCGTAAGAACATATATAATATATATATATATATATATATAATATATATATATAATATATATATATATATAATATATATATATATATAATATATATATATATATATAGATACATATATATATATATATATATATATATATATATATATATATATATATATATATATATATATATATATATATATATATATATATATATATATATATAAGTTCGAACATATACATATGTGTATAGATATGTAATATGTATAGATTGATATCAAAATAAAGCGGATGAAATCCCCCTTAAAATGAGCTATTACTCAATTTCCTAGGGTTTATAGAACTGGAATAAGAATATATTTAATCCTCTAGCTTATATGAATTTTGATAGCTGTATAGCTAAAAAACCGTAAGAGATATATTTTTTTTAAATTATATTTGGCTTCAGAAAGTCAAACAACATAAACAACAAAAGTTTCAAAAAAATGGGAAGTGGTAAATTTGAAAATAATTTTTTTTGGTTGACTTGACATGGAATTACCCATTTATGATTGTAACGATAAATTTATTTAAAACTATAACAATTAATTTATTTAAAACAACTTCTCCTTTGAACTTAGATGATGATGAGTGCCATGGTGCTTCTTCGTCTGAATCTTCAAAGACGACTTCCGAATCCTCTTCAGCGTTAAGAACAGGTGGAAGCATGAAAGAAATTGCTTCTTTCGTAATAGGTAATGACCTTTTTTTGCAGTGGGTCTTATACTAGTAATTAGTGGGTCAGAACTTAGCAAAAGCCTATTAATAATATCTATGTTACACTGAACCCTTGAAAACTTTCTAGCAAAATTCTGCCTGTAAAGCCGGAAATGTTTGTTTCGTGCCTCAGCCGCTTCTTCTGATAACAGCCCAATAGGCAGCAATGGCTCGTTCATAACAGTTGCATCATGTATTAAAATCTTGTGCATTGTAGGTGTAAGAGGATGCCACTCATATAGAGAAACGTAAAGTTTTGCAGTATCTAAGCAATAATCGGCAAACTCGTGCATTTGGATTTTGTGACCACTTTATATTACTTCAATAATAACCTTAATTCGGTATATGAAATCAAATTCAATTCCAGTTATTTCTGCAGCTAATTCAGGATTGGAAAAAAATCTTCTGCTAGTGTAACCATCGTTGGTGTTTCCAAATCCAGTTTTCGGTACATCCACTATTAGCCCTAATTCACTTCTAAATTTTTCTTGGATATTTTTTTTCCTCGCTTTAACAATGGCTTTGTCCGCATCAGATTTTATTTGCCATTTTTTCACTGTCAGTTTATATGACAGATGTAATATGCTCTCAAATAGGCGAATTCTGGCATGCAAAGTAGATAGTCCGAAAGAAAGGGCATCTACGTCTATATCACTTTTGATATTTAAATTGTTAAATTCTTTTGAAGTACCTCTACAAATATAGCACTTCATTGTGGACGTGTTTTGTGTAGCGGAAATACATACTTTTGCATCTATCATTGTAAATACCATTGTATGCTTTATGACATACAACTTTCCTTCTATTGAATAATTTGTGTTTTGTAATGTACTAATGGCATCTTGTACATAGTCAATATCTTCTTGGATTACATCCACAGCTTTTTTTAACAAATCTGAAACGAATAGGTCGACAATATCGTGGTGATGATGGAGTTGGATTTTGCCATAATATTTTTTTTCTTTTGTACCTTATATCAGTCGAAGTGGGACGAAACTGCTCTGAAATATGTGTGAATCTAAGGCATCATTTTCATCTTTTGCTTAAATTGAGCCTGCTGTGATCCATCGCAGCCCCATTTACTTATTAGTTCCAAGGAGGTACATCCTTCTATTATTGAGTCACATACAACATCTTTTAAATATGTTATTAATCTACTTGCAGTATGATTAAGCAAATTTTTAATATTTATTTGAGCACATGTTTCCGTTATATCATATGTTTCTTTTGGAGGATAACATTAATTTTTTTCTCTCTGCAGAATACTATAGCTAGGATAAACTTTCTTATCGGCACTTCGGATTATTTATTATTTGTTTTCGCTAATCTTTCGCAAACACAATATGAAAGATTAGCTTCCACAAATATAGAAAGAGCCTTTAGATATGTTATCTGTTTTACTTTATCTTGTACTGTTTATTGTGTTTGGGCAGCATGCATCAAT
Source organism: Phasia obesa (assembly GCA_949628195.1). Classification (NCBI taxonomy): domain Eukaryota; kingdom Metazoa; phylum Arthropoda; class Insecta; order Diptera; family Tachinidae; genus Phasia; species Phasia obesa. The sequence continues at coordinate 23,018,729 of OX451220.1, forward strand.
AAATTAGCATCGAACTGATTTCTCAATATTTCAGTTTTTCTTCTCTTACTTCTTTCGGTTAATTCACCGAAGGGCTTTTGTAGTCATTCTGAAGACGTTCACTGTTTCTTCCAGCCATGTGGCATGTATGGTTAAAAAACTAAAAATTTTTCTTTGTGCGGAATGCCAATATAACTTAAAGTTTTTGTTTTTTTAAATTCTTTAAACAGTCCTTTACTGCTGATATATCACCATCTCCTAAAATTGCAATTTCTCTTCAACGGTCTTAGCATTAGATTCCTTTACTATTTGGAATAACTCCAATCGTGTATATACTTTTTCCATTTTACTCTCGAAGCTTCAAAAGGGTTATGATTACAATTTCGTACAATAACTACAATTTATAGTAATAATTCTTGCAAAAAAAAACCGACTACAAAGCAAATATATGTGCATCAATTCTAAACTAAAAATTTAAAAGGAAGTAATCTGTAAGAAATAGTACTCAATTCAAATACTTCTATACTTGTTGCTCTAACTGACAAGTAATATACGTTCTGTAAATTCAAATGTCTATCCATAACGACAAATTACGTCAGATATGAGGACACCCTTTATTTTTTTACAGTTCTTATTACTGGCACAGTAATAAAAAGTAACGGTTCCAAAGATATGGCCATATAGCTTAAACAATATCACCTAGGGGACACCCTTTAATGTACAATTTTAAATTAAACACTTATTTTAAAGGACAGATTGTTAATTTCAAATGTCTGTCTAAAACGGTTCAAAAGTTTGGCCATATGCATCAATTTACATCAACTACTGAGACACCCTTTAAATTTTTAAATATTTATAAATGTTATTATACGGGACATAGAAGTGGAGATTGTGTCTAATTTTCAAGAGTTTGTCTATAACGGTTCAAAAGATAGGGCTAGATAGGTTAAATTATATCAATTATGGGGACACCCTTTAGTTTCCAAATTTAAATTATATACTTGATGTTATAAAGGACTTAGATATACAGGTTCTTTGTAAATTTCAACCGTCTCTCTGTTACGGTTCAAAAGTTTGGCAATATACATCAAATTACATCAACTATTGGGACACCCTTTAACTTGTAATTATAAATATTTAATTTCTGATTATAAATATTGGACATTCTGTCCAATTTTCAAGTGATTGTCTACAATGGTTCAAATGGTTCATATATTTAAATTGACGTAACATATGGGGACACCCTTTAATTTTTAAGTGTATTTTTTATTAATTTCTGTTATTGGCACCTATATATATATGCAGTTTTTTAAAATTTTAAATGGGTGCCCTTTACGGTTCATAATACACGTAAAAAACACGTATGTTGTATGGGGACACCCTTTAATTTTCAAAATTCTGAACTTCTTTTAAAATGGGACCAATCTGTAAGCATTTCCTTTTGAATAAAGAAAAAATTTTTAAAATCGGTTCAGAAATGACTGAGTTCTGCGGGCACAAACATAAAAAAGCAACATTCAGACGAATTGATAACCTCCTTCTTTTTTTGAAGTCGGTTAAAAAAAATTATAAACTGGAGGTCAGATTTGTTTTTTAACCGACTTCAAAAAAAGAAGGAGGTTATCAATTCGTCTGTGTGTTGCTTTTTTTTTTTTTTTTTTTTTTTTTTTTTTTTTGTATGTTTGTGCCTTCATAACTCGGTCATTTCTGAACCGATTTTAAAAATTTTTGCGCCATTAGAAAGGTTATGGCTACAGATTGGTCCCATTTTAAAAACAGTTTAAAAGTTTAAAAATTAAAGGGTGTCCCCATACAACATACATGTTTTTTACGTGTATTATGAACCTTATAGGTCACCCATTTAAAATTAGAAAAAAGTGCATATCACTATAGCTCCCAATAACAAAATGTAATTAAAAAATAAAATTAAAAATTAAAGGGTGACCCCATAGGTGACGTAATTTCACCATTATGGTCCTATCTTTTGAACCGTTATAGACAAACACTTGAAAGTTGCACATAATGTTCGTTACTATGTCTGTTATAATAAGTATAAATATTTAAAATTAGAAATTAAAGGGTGTCCCATTAGTTGGTTTATTTTGATATATATATGGCAAAACTTTTGAACCGTTATAGACAGACAGTTGAAATTTACAAAGAACTTGTATTGCTAAGTCCGCTAAAATAACAAGTGTAAAATATGAATTTGGAAATTAAAGGGTGTCCCAATAGTTAATGTAAAAGTGATATATATGGCCAAATTTTTCAACTGTTATAGATAGACAGTTGAAATGTACAAAGAACCTATATTGCTTAGTCCGCTATTACAACAAGTATAAAATTTGGATAAATTAAAGGGTGTCCCTATTATTGATGTAATTTGACCATTATGTCCTCATCTTTGGAACCGTTATAGACAAACACTTGAAAAATAGACAGAATGTTCACTACTATGTCTGGTATAACAACAAGTATAAATATTTAAAATTGGAAATTAAAGGGTGTCCCAATTGTTGATGTAATTTGATGTATATGGACACAAAGTTAAATTTTACAAAGAATCTGTATGACAAAGTTCTCTTTAACAAGTATTTATATTAAAATTTGAATTTAAAGGGTGTCCCAATAGGTGACGTCATTTGATATATATGACCCTATCTTTTAAATAGTTATTGACAAACACTTAACAATTAGACAGAATGTCCATTACTATGTGTGTTAAAATAAGTATAAATATTTAAAATTATAAATTACAGGGTGTCGCAATAGTTTATGTAATTTGATGTATATGACCAAACTTTTAAACCGTTACAAACAGACGGTTGAAATTTACAATGAACCTGAATTGCTACGAACGCTATAACTAGTATAAAATTTGAATCCGGAAATTACAGGGTGTCGCAATAGTTACCGTCTTAAAGAAACATGATTTTAAGTTTGTCTGTTTTGAAGTCGGTTTTTTTTTGCAAGAATTATTTAAACATTATTTTTGTTTTTATTATTTTGAAAATTATTTAAAACATTTTTGCTCCATAAAATAACGTCATTTACAACGCAGCTGCACATGTATACATGCTTTGGGGGTGGGTAAAATTACTGCTTTGCGCTTTTGCCCGTTTTTTACAGGTAATAACAGTGTTAGATGTAATGATTTAAATAACAACATCTACCTTCACTTTTTAAATACCAAAACATTTTATGAATATAAAAAGGTTTCTTCCTCGTATTTACCTATGCAAGATAAGAAAAAGAGAAAAAGGTGAAATTTTCAAAAAAAGCAAAAAATGGAGCAAAAGCGCGCAATGGAAATCACTCTTTAAAACGATCGCGATGGAAATCACTCTTAAAAACCTTTTCATTTTTTTTTTTTTTTTTGGAAAAAAAATTTACAAAAAACCCATTTTTAATTTTCGAACGAAATTTGTTATCATCAAAATTTAATAAAACCTTTCACTAAAAAAATCAATGCAAAATCTTTATTCGTTTAGCCACCAAAAAATATATTGCAAACCTCTCAAAATCGTTTAAAGTCAATAAAAACGTATGCGATTTACTTAACTTTCCTGATTTTAACAGTGTCCCAAAACGACAAATCTCAAGCAAAAGCCTTGAGATAACAAAAAGAATTTTGTTATCTGTCAAGCTGCGTACTTACATTTTTACATTTCTCAAAATTAATTTTTGGCCTAATGTCCGGCTAGATTGTCAAAATACCCCTCTGTGCAGCGTCAAGTATTCATATATACATACGAATTACATTTGAAAGCAATACAACTCGTAATAAAGCAACGTAAAGCCGGTTTTTTTATTTCATATTATTTATTGTATCTTCAAATTACATGAACTAACAATAATACTACCTTGGGGAATTGGTTGAGGCGAGCTTAAAAAATCTCCTTCTTTAATTTGAACTTACGACCAGTTAAATAACTTTTTAAAAATTTATAAACATTTTTAGGCTAGTTTTGTTAATTTGTAAACTAGGCCTTCATGCCAGCGCAGAGCAGTATTTTCTTTCCTCGAAAGCCTTTTATACTACATTTACTAATCTGTGCGTCTGTTCAATAGTGCTGTGCTGTGCTGTTTTCTAAAACTGAATTGTTGGTTAGGAATACATCCTTTTTCACTCGAAATTGGATTCGATTAGTACACTCAAAATATTATGTAAGTTAAAATAACTAAAAATGCAATTTTAAATTAATGAAAACTCAGTTAAAAACCGGTCTACTCATTACTCATTTAAATCAAATGAAAGGTTTTTTTAATTTTAAATGTTAAACAATTAACTGGTAAAATCCGTAAAAACAAATGTATTTTCTTTTTTTTAACAACATAAAATTTAACTTAAGTCGTTAAAACCACCTCCAGCTTATTTAAGGGAGAAAAATTCGAGAGACTTAATAAAAAAGTTAATTTCAGTTATTGGCGAGAACTCATTTTATGTAATTCCCATCAAGCGTTCTAACATTAATGAGACACAAATACAATTTATTGATGAAAGCAGTTATCGTAAAGCAGAAAACGAGTTTGAAAACTGCAAAAAGAAGTTTTAACCATATCAGCTGAAGAGTAGCAAAGGTCTACAGGTAGTTATTAAAGATGTAGATTTATACGTTGATCCAGCTGAAATAAGAGCCGGACTCCAAAAAGCGGGTTTTAAAATAAAAAGTGTAGATAATCTCCGTAATCGAGAACGTGTCCTCCCAACCACTATTTGTCCTTGAACTGGAACCTGGAGATATCAGATTGAAGAAGAACGAAACGCACCCCATTTACAATCGGAAATACCTGTTTTACCGTAAAATACCGTATAAGCGTCTAGGACCTGTCCAGTGTCTAAGTTGTCAAGAATATGGTCATACTAGGGCTTACTGTAAGTTGCCTCCGGTTGGCGTTGTATGAGGCGAGCTACATTGTTCCGCCCAATGCGACAAAGCAAGGGATGAATCGAAAGTTAAAAAATATAGCAATTGCGGTGGAAACCACACACTGCTAAATACAGAGGCTGTCCAGTTTTTTCCATGGTAAGGAAAACCACTCAAAAATTAAATACTCCTGCTAAGCACCCACAATATCGAGCAAATGCTCATTATCCTCAGTTAGCCCAACCAACAACACACAATGTTTCATACGCAGATATGGTAAAAACCAATCATACTTCAGTACATAAAGCGACAGCGACAACTAATTCTACTCCAAATTTGCACCCAGAACCTAAAAAACAAACACCATCTGGTAACTATAACCGTCTCGAAGCAAGCATCGAGATATTAGTGAATTCGTTAAACATTTTTATGAGCTCTATGTGCAGCATGATGCAAGAAATGGTACGCATGCAAAATTTATTGTAAAAGTCGATTTTTTGAGCTCACCCCACCCAATCGAAGCCGGAGTTCCCCAAGGTAGTATATTGGGCCCTTTTTATACTTATTATATACTTCAGACATGCCAACTAGTAACCGAGTTCACACATCGACATTTGCTGACGACACAGCTTTTTTTAGCATTCACGAAAGACTCGAAGTAGCATCATGATATTTATACGACCACATTTTTGATTTAGAAAAATGGTTGAAGAAATGGAGAATAAAAGTTAATGAACAAAACTGTACTCACATAACTTTCACACTGCGTAGAGAATCTTGCCCCCCCATTCGGATAAATAACCAAACGATACCTCAGCTTTCAGACGTCAAATATCTCGGCATACATATTAACCGGCGCCTTACATGGAAATGCCACATAGAAACAAAGTTAACACAAATGAAGTTGAAAACAGTCCAACTAAACTGGCTAATTGGCAGGAATTCTACTCTAGCTTTAGATTGCAAAATTTTATTATACAAGTCAATACTAAAACCAATATGCTGTTATGGCCTCAGCTAGCAACGTAGAAAAATTCAAAGGCGCCAAAATAAGATTCTTCGTATAATTACATCTGCTATGTATATAAAAAACTCGAACATCCATAAAGATCTAAACGTGCCATTAGGTAAAGCAGAAATAGCGAAACTTGCCATAAGGTATTTAAAGAAGCTTGAAACTCATCCGAATCCACTGGTCCGTAACATACTAAACGAACCTGGTTACATTCGACTAAGAAGGAGGGACACTGCTTCTCTCATCCGTACATCAGAGTGATAACCGCAAATTACAGTAACCGTGAAACATACATATTTTTTGTCCAGTACTGGTTGGACTTAACAAGTATATTTATTTTTTTTAGACTTAAGATATGAGTAATTTTTGTTAGTTCAATTATATTGAATATACAATAAATAAAAATTGCGAAAAAAATAAATAAAATTTAACTTAATATTCTGTAAAAATAAATGATATTTCCGTTGATATTGTTTTTTTAACTGTAATAAAATTAAATTTTAATTCCGTAAAAATAAGAACAAAAAATTCAACTACAAATTACATAAAAATAAATTAATAAAAATGTCTTAATCTTAAAGCTATATGCCCTTATGCAAAATAAATAAAGTCTACTTGAAGTTTACTTTAAGTCAAAATTTTCATATAAAATTTGAAGTAAAGTAGACTTTATTTATTTTGCATAAGGGGAATAATCTTTTCACAAAGATACATAAGTAAATATGATGTAATTACACAGAGCCAAAAATGCCTAATAGAATCAAAAAGATTTTTTCTATGAAATGTTTTTAGGCAATGGGGTATGCCAGCAGAAAGAAAAGAAGATATTTTCAAAGGGATTGAAAAATATTAATATTGATAGCAATGACTATTTGGTATCTTTTGACGTAGTCTCATTATTTACTAATTTTCCCATTTATACTGCGATCAACACCATAATGGAAAAGTGGGATATAATAAAAACAAACACCAAAATCCCAAGATCTAAATTTTTGGATATATTGAAGTTCTGCTTATATGATAATAACTACTTTATCTATAACAACAGGGTATACAATCAAATCTTTGGAATGCAAATGGGTAACGCGCTATCTCCCACAATTGCCGACATTATACTCGATAACTTACTTGACATAGCGTTGACTGAACTCAACAATAAAAACATACATATAAAATACGTAGCAAAATATGTAGATGACATTTTAGCTGTAATCCACATAGACGACAAAGATGAGATTTTGAGGAATTTAAATGGATACCACCCAAAAATCAAATTCACAGTGGAAGTGGAAGAAAAAAGAGAAATAGCATACCTGGACACCAAATTATACAGAGGTGATGACAAACTAACATTTGACTGGTACGCTAAAAACACATCGTCTGGTAGAATAATTAATTTTAATGCTACTCAACCGAAAAGCCAAATAGTTAACACAGCCAAAAATTTCATCAAGAGGGTGGGTGGTGGGATTGAAATTCAATCGCTCCCTGCTACTGTAAAACATCTGAAATATGAAGAAATATATAAGTTATAAAATATTTTAAGATAGATCAAAGTATGTATATACATACCTCGAGGATGATTATCAACTCACATAAGCTTCCCGAAAGCATATTTTTCTTATCTACCTTCCTCATTGTACTTCTCCAGCAGGTCTTCCGAACAGATTGCGCGGATGTCAGCAGTATTCCCCGACGTTGATTTTAGCTTATGCAAATATGTATGTAGTCTGTGAAGAATAAAATAAAAGTAAAAATTTGAATTAGTTACTATTGCTTGAGTGAAATTTGCTGTCCTTAATTTCAGCTCTACCTCTTCCGCAGCAATAAGGGTCTTCAAGGAAAGAATGCTGGCGACTCCATGTTAACACATTCTATATTTTTTATAACTTTTTTATGTTATCATTAAAATTTTAAATGTGATAACCAAAACTATTGTTTTAAATGTATGTAAGTCATTATTGATAAATAATTTTGTTAGTCATTTGTAATGATGTTTTTTATATTTTATGTAAAAAGACTTATTATTTCCATGTGGTAAATTTTTTTGATTTTATCAATAAGGAAATCCCATTAAATCAATAGGAAAACTTGTTATTCACAATTTTTTTACTCATTTTTGACACAAAAAAACAATCCATAGAGAAAAACTTTTTGATTCTATTAGGTTTTCTTATGATTTTTATAAAAAATGGATTTCTTATTGATTTCATTAGCCTACCTTATTGATTTTTTCAAAAAGGTATTCCCTATTGATTTCATTAGGCTACATTATTGATTTTTTAAAAAAGGTTTTTCTGATTGATTTCATTGAGGTTCCTATATGATTATGTGTAAATCAAGTTTTTAATTTTTTTAATAAGATTATCTTCTTTTTAATTTAAACAATTATCTCTTGATTATATTAGCTTTCTTGTTATTTCGTTTATAGAAATCAACATAGAAACTGTTTGTTAAAACATAAAATATACATTTGGTGTAGTGGTTAAGTGCGTGCCTACAAAACGAAGCATACCAGGTTCGATCCCTGGCAGAGGACGAAAAATTTTTCACCATGGTTTTTCAGGTTTTATAAATCAAGTGGCTTTAACCTCCTCGAGACAATCCATCAGAAGAGGCTCCCCTGACCTTTCACCCCTGGAAAAATATAAGATAATATGAAGGCAAAATAAAATGTCACAAAAAGAAAAGGTAGAAAGAAATCAAAAAGATCAATCAGATGGCAAACAATTTTAAAAGGAGATGCCAAAAATGCAATATACCAATTGTTTTCAGTTTTTTATTTTGAGACTTTTTGTTAATTTTGTATGTTTTTATAAAAAATACAAGATAGCCTAATAAAATCAAGAAGAAACCCTATTTGAAAAAAATAATAAGAATACCTAATAAAAACCCTAAGTTTTCTTCTTGATTTTTTCAAAAAGGGTTTCCTTATTAAAATAATTGAAAAAAAGACCATAGAGATATCTTATAAATTTTGTTCTATTTTATTAGGCACTAGCTATCCCCGGTGCCCTTCGCTACACCCATCCACAAAAAATACAATAAAAACACTTGGAAGAAAAGTATGACCAACATTTAACGCGAAAACGCACGCTATCCTCACGTCAAAAATGTTCCCATCAAATCTGTTTTTTGATAGACTATACGTATTAACACGATAATAATTTTTCACTTTGCATATGAGGTATCACGCCCTCCATTCAAATTCAGTCTGTGTTTTTTCTACACAATGTATCTTATTAAGGGGGTTACTGATGAAAAATTCCAAGGCGCTACATATTGCAGTTCTCTGGATACAGGATAATAATGTTTACTTTGTATGGGGGGTACCACGCTCACTGTCCCAATTCAGCCTATTTTTTCTAGAGTATACGCGTGGGTATAGAGTTTACTTGTACCCACTTTAAAGACCATACCTATTATAGTTCTCTATGTACACAATAATAATTTTTCAATTTATATGGGAGGTAGCTCGCCCACTGTCTCAATTCATTCTGTATTTTGGCAGACTATGCGCTTTAGCACAAAGGTCTTGCAAAGTTTCAAGGCGCTATCTATTGTAGTTTGCCAGGAACACGATAATAATTTTTATCTTTGTATGCGAGGTACCACGCCCACTATTTCAATTCAGTCTGTGTTTAACTAAACTATGCACGTTAATATGGCGGTTATTGGTGCAAAATTCCAAGGCGCTACCTAGTGCAGTTCTCTAGATACAGGATAATAATTTTTCACTTTGTATGGGAGGTACCACTCCCGCTATTCCAATCCAGTCTGTGTTTAGCTAGACTATGTACTTTAATATGGCGGTTATTGGTCCAAAATTCCAAGGCGCTACCTAGTGCAGTTCTCTAGATACAGGATAATAATTTTTCACTTTGTATGGGAGGTACCACTCCCGCTATTCCAATCCACTCTGTGTTTAGCTAAACTATGTACTTTAATATGGCGGTTATTCGTATAAAATTCCAAGGCGCTACCTAGTGCAGTTCTCTAGATACAGGATAATTATTTTTCACTTTGTATGGGAGGTACCACTCCCGCTATTCCAATCCAGTCTGTGTTTAGCTAAACTATGTACGTTAATATGGCGGTTATTGGCGCAAAATTCCAAGGCGCTACCTAGTGTAGTTCTCTAGATGCAGGATAATAATTTTTCACTTTGTATGGGAGATACCACTCCCGCTATTCCAATCCAGTCCATCTTTCTCTAAACTATGTACGTTAATATAGAGGTTACTGGTGCTTAAAAAGGTGCTACCTGTTACTGTTAGTAAGAAACACGATGATAAATATTTACTTTGTATGGGAGATGCCACGCCCACGTCGAATATCAAAAAAATAAGTACCCTATTTTACCATCCGTGTATCTAATAACAAACTGTGAAAATTTCAGAAAGATCGGTTCATTGGTGTAGGCAGCTATAGCTTTCCGACAAACAAACAAACATACAAACAACACATTTTGTGCTTTATATATATAGATTTAGACACTGGTTTTTCTGTGTGTATATAACGAGTGATTTTTTAAGAGCTTGAGAACTTTTTTTAAAAAAAAAACGCATAAAATTTGCAAAATCTCATCGGTTCTTTATTTGAAACGTTAGATTGGTCCATGACATTTACTTTTTGAAGATAATTTCATTTAAATGTTGACCGCGGCTGCGTCTTAGGTGGTCCATTCGGAAAGTCCAATTTTTGGCAACTTTTTCGAGCATTTCGGCCGGAATAGCCCGAATTTCTTCGGAAATGTTGTCTTCCAAAGCTGGAATAGTTGCTGGCTTATTTCTGTAGACTTTAGACTTGACGTAGCCCCACAAAAAATAGTCTAAAGGCGTCAAATCGCATGATCTTGGTGGCCAACTTACCGGTCCATTTCTTGAGATGAATTGTTCTCCAAAGTTTTCCCTCAAAATGGCCATAGAATCGCGAGCTGTGTGGCATGTAGCGCCATCTTGTTGAAACCACATGTCAACCAAGTTCAGTTGTTCCATTTTTGGCAACAAAAAGTTTGTTAGCATCGAACGATAGCGATCGCCATTCACCGTAACGTTGCGTCCAACAGCATCTTTGAAAAAATACGGTCCAAATGCGGCAATTTTGCTTATTTACGTAGCCATTCAACCAGAAATGAGCCTCATCGCTGAACAAAATTTGTCGATAAAACACATTTCGAACCGAACACTGATTTTGGTAATAAAATTCAATGATTTGCAAGCGTTGCTCGTTAGTAAGTCTATTCATGATGAAATGTCAAAGCATACTGAGCATCTTTCTCTTTGGCACCATGTCTGAAATCTCACGTGATCTGTCAAATACTAATGCATGAAAATCCTAACCTCAAAAAAATCACCCATTACAAACATATGTACATATCTTTTATAAGTTAAAAATATTTTTACCGGCATTCATCATCAACTAAAGAACTGAATAACAATCAAGAGGCTAACTAAAAGAAGAAATTATAAAAAAATATATAACAAATTATAAAAAATTTATACCACTTACCCTTCTCTTGAAGTACCGAACCGAATTGCAAGGATGTTTAAGAGGTTTTTACAATACATCTAAAGGGAATAATTGAGAAGGTATAATTAAAAATACAATGCAATTTTAAAATATCCTAGCTATCACTGAAAAACAGTTATGCATAAAGAACCATCTTAACCATGTTTTGCAACTATTAAAGAAAAGTCCGAGGTTCTGCCTCCAGGAACGAATTATTTTTAGTATATCATTTAATATTATAGCCTCTAATATAGGACTATTCCAAAAGGCATAAGAATTGAATCTAGTCAAAAATTGTTGCACTAGACTTGTCACCATCAAACTAATATTAAAGCGAGTGTTTTTAAGGAATCTTGTGGCAATTAATCAGAAGGACTTCAGATTCAAAACGTACCAAATTCTTTAACCGACATTGGGACGGAAAATGTGTACGATAATGGTAGAAGAAACAATTTTCTGTTAAAGATATTCTCAGAGAAAAACTATGGATATGGTTAATGTATTCAAAGCGTCATAAGCGACAGAAGTCATCAAAGAACAGACAAAAAACTGTTTCAGAGTTAGCGGGACTGTGCATTTCCTGTAACCATTCCAGTTGGAAAGATAACCAACGTATTTAAAATTACCTCTTCACTAAAACGCATAATATTTCTAAACAACTATTGGAGGTAATGAAACGTGCTGCACGTTTTGCACATATGTATATACATACGTTACTATTTATTTGTTGTAGGGTAACTTTAAGTATTTAAAAGAGAAACATGAGTTTTAACAGTTGCCAAGAATGATAAAAACAAAATTATGCCATGTTAGTTGACGTAGTTTTTCCACCCTAATTTTGATTTTAATTGTAGGGTTGCCAATTTTATTGAGGCTTGGCAACCCTACAATTAAAATCAAAATTGGACTGGAAGATTGGCGTAATTTTTCTATAATTTTTGACAACGTTATTATCCTATAGAACTTGAATTACTTACCAGATAATATGTGACTGCGGTCGGGAGCACTAAATGTTTATATTACACGTTTTTATCTATTTTATACATACATACATACATATGTGTGTACATATGTTTTTTTTTTTTTAACAAATATTGTTATTTTGATTTTTTTCTAAAACTGTTAAATAAAGTTCTAACATACATATGTATATACATACATACGTAGTTTTATTATTTTGGGTATAACCGAATTTTCAACTTAAAATAAATGAAAATATTAACTTCAACGGAAAATCAGTATTTATATTCAGTTTTCTTAGAAACTAATATTGGTATCAGTAGAAAAATAAAATGCTTTTCATTTCAAATGTTTATTCAGTTAAAAATAACTGTACGGAATACTTTTTAAATAAACTACAATCTCTTACTGTAAAAATATTCTGAGTGTAATTAATATTTTCTCAACTAGTTTTGGCATATTTGATAACAGACTTATTGGTCTATAGGAGCCTACTTTTATGTGATCTTTTCCTAGCTTACGTATCATAGTAATAAGAGAAACCTTCCAGTCTGAAGGTAAACACTTCAGGCGTATAATGACGTTAAAAATAAATTGAAATATTTTAACTGCTAACTGGGGTAGATCATTTATTTTTTAAAAATCATAGGCCTTCTTGGGGTTTAAACTAGCAATTGCCCTTTCAACATCTTCAGCCCAATCATAAACAAAAATTCCGCGTGTATTTTCTCACTTTCTATTATGAATAATTATTTTCCCTCTTTTTCAACTGTGGGGAGAGAAAAAAATTCGGCGGGAAAAAAAGTAGGTATCATCAATGAAAAAAAGGGGACAAACATGTTTATTTCTCAAGTTTTGTACGAAAATGTAAGTAATTTTTTCATTTTAAGTCTTTTTTTAGTTTTAAAATGTTCTTTATAGGTCAAAACACACAAATAAACAACAACAGCAGCACTTGCTCACGATGATAGAAGCCAACGCAGATATAGCGTGCGGGTTTTCCAAAGCCTGCAAAGAGGCACTCCAAAGATTTTGGAGAAAGGTTGAAATGGAGCTGAATTCTATGGGTCCTCCTACGAAATGTACTGCAGAGTGGAAAAAGGTAAGTTATTAAAAACTAAAAACAAAATTCCTTATATGTAAGTTTCCAATTTTAGGTGTGGGCAGATCAAAAAAAATATGTTCGGAATTCCTTCCTTAGAGGAAGGAATTTACAACCTCGTGGGACTGAAGTCCACGGTAGAAGGTGTGGGAGCAAAATCCTTTGGCATTAACACGAGAAAAATTCAAAAAGAAAGTCTCCCAGTTACAGATACTTGGGAGGATGAAGTGCTGCAGGAACTCGATGAAATAGAAAAGATTCCACAAAATACGTCGCCAGCAAATATTGAGACTGCTAGTGCGCCTCTCGCCATTACGCCAAAAAATTCCAACACAACTAGGTTCACAAAAGGAACTAGCAAAAAGTTCCTATAAAGCCCTTCAAGCTGAGCTTAACGTTCAAAAGGAATTAGTGGAAACAGTGAAAATAGTAGCACAAAATCAAAAGGAACAGCAGTAAAAAACAAAAGAATTTACCGGTCCCTAGAGAAGATTAGTGAAAATAATGAAAGACATTTTAAAAGAATGGAAAAACTCAAAATGGAGGAAATAGAAGAATTACGGCGGCATAATGGTTTTATGAAAAAACAGAAAATTAGAGAAGTTGAGTATAAATTAGAAAAGAATAGATTAGAAATGCAGCTACGGGAATACAAAAAGTAAGTATATAGTAAAATATTTTCTAAAGTTTTCTCTTAATATATTTTTTTTATTAATAAAATAGATAAGTAAAAAAGTCGTATTACCCACAACCCAGAAGTATGAATTGGTTCTATGCTACGTTATGTGCCTTATTTTGTAAGAGTTGTGATAATCTTAAATGAATTTTGTCTCTTTTTTGTTTGTTTTTATGTTTATTTGAATGAGTTGTGACATCCTTAAAATGAATTTTGTCTCTTTTGCTTGTTTTTATGTTTATTTTAAATGAATTTTATATCATTTTTGTTTGTTATGTAACTTTTATTTAACTATTTATTAAACAACTTATAAAAAAACAATACACAAGTGTTCAGTGAAAATTATTTGTAATTATAAAAGTGTAAGCCCAATGTTAGCTCTTATAGATTGAGCTGAAGCTAAGTATTGGTTCGATACTGGTGGTACTACTTCCTCTTCCGGTATGGCTACATTAGCGAGTTCGCTGTATAAGTATTTTACCTTGTAGTGGACGCAAATATTGTGTAGAGCCCAACATACATTCACAATTTTGGCTGCTTTTTCCGGAGCGTAGTGCAATTCTCTTGCGCCAAGGAGACACCTCCATCGATTTTTCAGCACCCCGTTAGTGCGCTCAATAATATTTCGGCACTTTGAATGTACTTCATTAAATTTCATTTCTGGGGATCCATCTTCTGGCATACGATGTGGGGTTAGTAGCCATGGCTCCAAAGGATATCCCGCGTCTCCTATTTTTATAAAAATATAAATTATTAGCTTTTTTAAAGTAATTAAATTTAAAGAAATTAAAAAAAGCATACCTAAGAGCCAAAAGTTGGTTTCCCCTTGCAAATATTTCTGCTCAAAGTGAGCTGGCAGGTCGATATTGCTCCATATAAAGGAATCATGCAGCAGGGTGGGAAGGATCGACATGTCGAATTTTGAGCTGGTCGTCACAAAGCTACAAACAAGAACAACTTAATACATTGCTTAGGTCTACAAAAAAATTTTTTTGCTTTACTTTTCTACATTCTTTTAGTACACCTATTTATTTAATTAATTAAGTTCTTTTGGGGAAAGTAAAACAAAAATATTCCATACTTACCAGCATAACATTTAAACTAAATTTTCCTTTTCGGTTATAAAAAGGTGTTTGTGGTCAAATGGAGCAATTATTTGGACATGGGTTCCACCGATGCAACCGATAACTCCAGGAATTTTGTGCTTCTTATAAAAGGCCAGCGCAATTTCCCGTTTTTCTTCTGCTGTTATCGGCACGTTAATCCAAATTGGACACAGATTGGTTTCAAAAATATCTACAGTTTCTTTTAATACCATACTAAAGCTAGACTGTTCTAAATGCACGTCGCAATCTTTCCCAATACCAGTTTGATACCCACCTTCGGCAAAAAAACGCAAGCATCCGCTAAGCTTGACTATTGGTTGAATAGCAAATTGCTTTTTGGCCTGTTGAGAATGGTTTGTCAGCACTTCCAACAAGTAACGAAAAGCTGGTTTATTTACCCGGTAATATTTTTGAAACCTATCATTAAAACGAAGAAGACATAATTTAAAACTACACAAATGTTTTTGCATATACATACTTACAAAGATTGTGGCAATTCCAGTGAATTAGACAAATCTCGCAACTGCCTTCTTTCAATTCTTCGATTTCTCAGTTGTCGCTCATCTTCTTCAAGTGGCATATTTTCCGCAAGCATCCAAACGGCAATACTATTCATTTTATTTAATGTTTTTCTTTATATGCTTTCTTTTTTTAATTGAAATAAAAGCAAATTTTCCGATGAACGTGTGTAAATAACAAAAAAATTAAATAGCACTAAGCAAAACAGCTGATTTCGAAAATTCTATTTTCCCTCTCCCTTAATTTTCATTCGCACGGAATTTATGATTGGGGAATTTTTTTCTCGAGAAAAAATTTTTCCGTGGGAAAGAAATTTCTCGAGAGTATTTATGATTGGGCTGCTTGTAAGTCATGCCTAAGGGAGATTACTGTTTTAGCATCTACCGGTGGCAACACCACTAAGGTAGAAGGCATATTCGGCATAAATACGTTTTTTAAATGGTTAGCAAATAAGTTGCCCTTTATGATATTACTTCTAGCCCAAGGGAGGCTTGCGTATGTATGACAGGTCTTTTAAGGTTTCTTGTTGAACGTCATAATAATCTGATTGAGGACTAGCATCAAGGTCTTCCAAGCATTTTTGTAGTGATGCAATTTTCCATCATATGAAAGTCGCTTAGAGCTCATTAATCTTCCTACTCTAAAAAGAAGACGATTATATGTGTAGAGAAAGTTAAATTAAACACTGAATAGTTATTAATATTTTAATATGTTTAATTTAGAAAATTCAGTTTTATTTAATAAATTCAAAATTAATTAGGAAAATAATAGTAAATATAATTAAGTAAATATTTGTAATTATGTCCGTCCGAATTTAAACAACTTTCGACAACTTAAAAACGACTTTACAACTTTCTTTATTCGTTTCTACTTAACAACTGCACTACTTAAATTTACAACTCCTTTGACAAGCGAGTTATTACTCTCCATCTTGTTTTATTATTCGTACGTGTTGTATAATTTGGTAGGGAAGTACGTCTTACGTCAGTCCATTATTCTACCCCATTATCCCACATTCGGCCATCCGACTCATTCTCCGTCTCGGAGGAACTGCTACCATCCTCATCGGCTTTATAATAACACCATGGCTTCATGTAGTCGTTACTCGTGCTGGTTGTATTTGGTCCCTCGAACGAAGCGGCTTTTCTAACCTCGTATCGACCATTTCTTTGCACCTTTGTTATCTCATATGGGCGAAGGTATTCATTGGTAAGCTTTTTTCCAGTAACAAATTGGGTTCTTTTGATTGCTACCAAGTCGCCTACTTGGTAGTCTACATTTTTCTTCCTTTTACGATCATAGTTCTTCTTATACTCATCTTGTACTTTTTGAATTTGTTGTTTGCTTTCATATCTTATTTGTTGTCGTTTATCATCGAACTCACTTATTAGTTCGTTTTCGAGAATATTCATTATATTCTTATTCAAACGGTGATCGGTTAGTAGACCTGTGTATAGTACTATTTAAGGCTCTCTGAACATTATTAACTTGTTTGTACCACATCTGCGGTTTTTCCGAGGATAGCTTCGAAATTACGGATATTATTACCCTGTTGACACGTTCAATTTGACCGTTCCCTCTCGGCACTCCCGTTGTACATAACACATGTTCGATATTTTTAGTTTTGCAAAATTCTTCAAATATTTTTGACGTGAACGCCGAACCTCTGTCGCTTATTATGCGTTGTGGGTCACCAAAAATAGAACGCCAACACTTCAACTTATTTATTACTTCTTCAACACCTGTTGTTTTTGTAGGGTATATCCAGACAAATTTACTAAAACCGTCTACTACAGCGAAAATATACTTGTATTGTTTGGAAGTTGCATCCATGGGTCCCAAATGATCTACATGGATTGTACATAACGGAACGTCACCCTTATCTAAGCATTTTAGAAACCCTTCTAATTTACCTTGCTTTTTATTAAACAGAATGCATTTAATACAGTTTTGCAAAACTTTTTTAACTTTACACTCGATGTGTGGAATAAAATACTGCTGCTTTATTTGATGAACTGTTTTGTCGATACTGAAATGTCCGTTCTCGTGTGCTCTGGTTATTATCTCCTTCTCCATGTGGCGGGGAACAACGAAAACATCTTGGCCATCAACTGCTTTACATAACACACCACCAACCAGTTTGTAGTTATCATATGGACGAATTTTCAAAATTTCAATAATGGATTTTATAGTTTCATCACAGCCTTGGGCTTTTTGTAAACGACATTTTATTTCTGACTGGAGGCTAACTATGTTGACGGCATTCCTGCTGAGTGCATCTACGTGTTTCATGCGATCTTCAGACAATAATCGAAATCTTGCATATACATTAGATATCTGCAAATCGAGGGTATTAAGTCATCTTTGCCGTATGTTTGTTTAAAGGCTAAGTAATATATGACTAAGTCAAACTTAATGCCTAAAAGATAATGCCTCAATTTTTTCATGGCTAGAAATGCAGCTTTGATTTCCAAATGATAGCTATGTAGGTTTGATTCAGATTCTGATGTTTTCTTACTGTAATAGTAAACAGGGTACCACTTTTCATCAAACTGTTGCATAAGTATAGCGCCAAATCCAAATATTGAAGCATCAGTATGCAATTCCGTCTTAGCTTCTCTCGAAAATATTTTTAAAACTGGCTGACTAATAAGCATACTTTTCAATCTGCTTATTACAGTTTTAGCCTCATCATTTATTGTAAATTTAAAATCTTTTTTAAGAAGGTTCGATAAAGGTCGTGCAATAATTGAATAATTTTCAATAAATTTGCGGAAAAATCCAGTGAGGCCGAGAAATGCCTGCACACCCTTAACATTACATGGTTCTGGAAAGTTCTTGATTGCTTTTAACTTATCTTCACTTGGCTTAACTTTACTATCTTCTATAATCATTCCCAAAAATTCAACTCTTCTTTGTAAAAACTTACATTTTTTCCAGTTTATTTCCAAGTTATTTTGAGCAGCAACAGAAAATACTTTTTGTAAGTAACGCATACCTGCGTTTTCATCGGCAGAATTAATAATTATATCATCCATATAAATTTGCATAATGCCCTCATTCACCAAGTCGTTGAAAATTGTGTTTATAAAACGTATGAAAACTGCTGGTAAGTTGCAGAAACCAAATGGTGCATAGTTAAACTCAAATATTCCTTGCTTCGTTACGAATGCAGTAAACTTTTTACTGTCTTCTTCAATTGGAACATGTAGAAAAGCGTTTTTTATATCCAACACACTGAAGACTGATGAACCCGATAAACTATCAATTAAATCTTCCATATTGGGAACAGGGTAGCGGCCTTTGAAACAAACTTTATTTATGCGCCTATAATCTATGCAAACTCTTTTTGTACCATCTTTTTTATCTGCTAACACTACCCTGCTACAGTACTGGGATACAGATTTCCGAATAATGCCATCTTTTAGCCACGTTCCTACTTGTTCTTCAACTATTTTTTGCTCCGATGGTGGTAAACGGGCAGGTGAGGAGTATATTGGATCTTCTTTTTGTAATACGATCTTCATTTTAATAAGATTTGTTACGGTATTCAACGGCAAATAATTCTTTTTCATATCTTCGATTTGTTTTTTATAAGAAATTGGTGCTACTACATGCGATTCTTCACATACACTTATATTCATCACTTTTTCAATTTCTTGTTCAACGTTGGGTTTTATTAAGAAGTTAAACGTATAACCTTTCTCATCAGACGAATACCGAAATTTTCTAAAACATCGAACCCGATTACGGTGTCATAACCAATGGCATAGTCTTGAACAACTACAAGATTATGTTTAAGATATAGTCCATCGAATTTAGAATTCACGCTTATAACGCCAATTGGTATAGTAACCGCACCACCAAAACCAATTATTTTGATAACTTCGAATGTCTTTTTTAAAGTTTTTAGTAAAAATGCTTTCTTTAACCAACGAAATGTCTGCACCACTGTCAATTAAACACTCAAACTTATGTTCATCTATTATTAATTTTTTCAAACTTGTTTTTCTCATTGTACAATTCACTTCATCAACCGGAGTATTTTTGCAGTCTTTTGATATGTGGCCGGTTTTGTTACACTTAAAACATTTTGGGCCTTTTTCAGTACAAGAGTTACGTTTATGGTCTTGAGATCCACAGTTAAAACATCGAACTTTTTTAGTGTTACTGGTGGGTGTTCTGTTGTATTCACTTTCGTTTTTATTTCGGAATATGTTTTCATACACTTCATATTGTTCTTTGAGTTCTTTATAATTTTTCACACTATATAAACATATTTTATTATCGCGTCTGCCTTTTATTCCATCAGCAATATAACGGATGACTGAACGTTCATCTACTTCACCGAAAGAAGCAATCCGTCGCATATGTAACATATATTCGTGTATAGTGCGTGTGAATTTCTGCACTTGAGTATTCGGTATGAAATTCATCGAGCAAAACTTCTTTAATGTCTTAAAATCAAAAACGGAGACTGACTGTAAAAATAAATCCGCGGTTTTTTTCATTTTGTAACGCGCAAAAACGAACTTTTCTATATCATTCCAACCATATGCACTTGCATTGTCTTCAAAGTTTTTTAACCACATTTTAACTGGCATTCCACTATCACCCTCAAAGACAGGAATTGTTCTTTCCACTGCGAATTGTTCAACATCTATATTTTCATTTTTGTGTGCCATTTTTAACGTATCTTTTTCTTTCTCACTCTTATTTCTAATTTGGTCACTTTTTGGTATTATTTCTATTTTATTTTGATCCTCTGATTCTTTTATATTTTCTTTCTTTTTAGAATTACTTTTAATTTGTTCATTTACTTGTCCTCTTTCTGAATTTTTTTTTAATATTTCTTCATTTTGTTCCTCTGCTTCTTTTATATTAATGTTTTGATTTACACTTTCGTGATCTCTTATATCTTCCAGTTTTTCTTTGTTTTGAACAAGAACTTTGGATTTATTTGTTTTGTCTTTCGATCTATTTGGTTTATCTTTGGATTTACTTTTGTCTTCAAATTTTACTTCCTTTGTTTTTGAACGCGTTCTTCTTTCATCATCGTCACTCTTTTCTGACATATTCGTTGTTGAAAAAACTCAACATATCTGTTACGTACATATTCTTGTACTTTTCTTCTTTTCTTTTTTATTTAAAAATTCTCTTCAATTTAATTTGTTTTTTATATTTCGATATCAACCGTTTCAAAAGACTCAAATGATTGTAAAGTAACGTATAGATTTTTTTAAATAGATTTTGGTTTATTTCTTTTTACCGTAAACTTTTTTTTATATATTTTTACTAAAAATTTTCTGATTTATTTTTTCAACTTTAGGAATATTTTCTTTTAAACACTTTTCATTTTATTATTTTCATAAGAAAAATTTTGCATAGGACGAGCCCCCAAATGTAGAGAAAGTTAAATTAAACACTGAATAGTTATTAATATTTTAATATGTTTAATTTAGAAAATTCAGTTTTATTTAATAAATTCAAAATTAATTAGGAAAATAATAGTAAATAGAATTAAGTAAATATTTGTAATTATGTCCGTCCGACTTTAAACAACTTTCGACAACTTAAAAACGACTTTACAACTTTCTTTATTCGTTTCTACTTAACAACTGCACTACTTAAATTTACAACTCCTTTGACAAGCGAGTTATTACTCTCCATCCTGTTTTATTATTCGTACGTGTTGTATAATTTGGTAGGGAAGTACGTCTTACGTCAGTCCATTATTCTACCCCATTATCCCACATATATGAACATATCCTTTATAACGAATTTAATAAACGGAATTATTTATTATGAGTTCCTGCTCCGGAGATTAGAATTTATGGTTCCAAGTTGTCCTCAAGATATTATATTCCTCTTAAACTGCAATACTTTCATACTAATTACGCCAACTTTGATCCGTGCCGAAGAATGTGTGCTGAATATAACAATATATATGCTTCTATTGATTCATTTTATTTATTGTATCTTCAAATTAAATGAACTAACAATAAGTTTTTTTTTTCATAAATTGTTTATTGTATCTTCAATATTTTTGAACTAACAATAATTACTCATATCTTGAGTCTAAAATAAAAATATACTTTTTAAGTCCAGCCAGTGCTAGACAAATATAATGTTTGTTTCACGGATTTTACAATCATTTGCGGGTCATCCTTTTAATGTACGGCCAAGAAAAGCAGTATCTCTTCTTTTTAGTCGAATGTAACCAGGTTCATTCAGCATGTTACGCGCTAAAGGGTTTGGATGAGATTCAAGCCTCTTTAGATATGTGACTGCATGTTTCGCTATTTCTGCTTTAACTGATGGCATGTTTAGGTCTTTGTGGATGTTCGAATTTTTTATATACCAGGGAGCAGATGTAATCATACGTAGTATCTTATTTTGGCGCCTTTGAATTTTTTCTACATTGCTAGCTGAGGCAGTGCCCCATAACTGAATCCCATAACACCAAATTGGTTTGAGGATCGACTTGTACAGTAGAAGTTTACAATCTAAGCTCAGGGTAGAGTTTCTGCCAATAAGCCAATTTAGTTGTACTGCTTTTAGTTTCATTTGTGTTAACTTGAAATCAATGTGGCTTTTCCAAGTAAGGCGACGGTCAAGATGTATACCCAGATATTTAACGTCTGAAAGCTGTGGTATCATTTGGTTATTTATGCGAACAGGAGGGCATGAGTCCCTACGCAGTGTGAAAGTTATGTGAGTACATTTTTGCTCATTCACTTTTATTCTCCATTTTTCTAGCCATTTTTCCAAATTGAGTATGAGGCAGAACAGTATTTTTTTTCTTCAAAGGTCGTTTTAATTACATTTACTAATCTGTGTGTTTGTTGGATCGTACTTTGTTGTTTTCTGAAGCCGAATTGATGGTTCGGAATACATCCTTTCGCGCTAAGAATTGGATTCAATATTAATTTAGTTATTAATATTCTCTCAAATAACTTTGACACGTTTGATAAAAGGCTTATAGGTCTGTATGATTCTACTTTTGTGTGGTCTTTTCCTGGTTTAGGAATCATAGTAATCAAAGAAACTTTCCACTCTGTGGGAAAGTACTCAAGACGTAAGATGGCATTAAAAACAAACAGAATAATTCTGCGACCTATAAGGGGCAACTCAACTAACATCTTGTTACTTGTTTTATCAACCCCAGGGGCTTTTTTGGTGTTTAAATCCGCTATTGCCCTTTCAATATCGCTAAATTCAAATCTTAGGTGTACTTCGGCACTAGTCTCTACTGGTGGCAACTCAACTATATCAGTACACATATTTGGAGTGAAAACCTTTTTCAAATGATCAACAAATAAATTACCTTTTTCGGTATCATTTCTTGCCCAGACTCCACAAGAAGTTCTCAGGGGGGCTTACGTACGACTGGCCTTTTAAGGTTTCTACATGCACGCCATAATGAAGTAATTTTTCAGAGATGCTACTCTTCGAGATTCTAGTAGCTGTCTTAGCCGTTTCGTGCAATCTTTAAGTCTAGATTTGAGTTGAGGAGATCTGTGTGCTTGCCACTCTCTTCTAATTTTCCTTTTTTCAGCCAAGAGCCGCTCGACATCTACAAAGTAAATTTGATTGTATCTAGCTGATTGTCGGGTTACTGTTGCATGTTGGGCAGCTGATTTGAGGATTTGATCAAAATTAATAAGACTTTGTTCCACGTCTTCTGGTTTTCTCAGCGGTATATTTTTCGAACAGTGAGTACTGAGATACTTTCTATATTTCAACCAATTAATGCTTGTGCTAGTTGTTGGTGATAACAAATTTAACAAAGTTTTGATGATATTCTTCAATACAGATGTTTGTTGCTTGAAGATAGTCCTCACAAAAATCACACAGTAAATGATGTTTAATTCGAGCCTTTATTAGAATAGCTGAACCACCACATGCTCTGCCACGGGGGTCTTTAGTGTCATATAATATATAGCCATTGATTTTAAAAAAAGCTATTTGTTGTTAAATGAGTCTCTGAAACCATCATGACATCAAATTGTTAGTTCTTCAAGAAGTACTCGAGTTCATTTTTATGTTGGCGTAAACCGTTTGCGTTCCAGAAACATATTTTTAAACAGTTCATGGTTTGTTAAGTACCGCCTGCAACATCATAGATTGCATGCGAACCATTTCTTGCATCATGCTGCTCATAGAGCTCATAAAACTGTTTAGCGAATGCACTAATGTCTCGATACTTGCTTCGAGACGATTGTAGTTAACAGATGGTGTTTGTTCTTTAGCTTCTGGATGCATATTTGGGGTAGAATTGGTTGTAGGTGTCGCTTTGTGTGCTGAAACGTGATTTGATTTTAACATATCTGCGTATGAAACATGTTTGGTTGTGGGTTGAGCTAACTGAGGGTAATGAGCATTTGCTTGGTATTGTGGCTGCCTAGCAGGAGTATTTAATTTCTGAGTTGACTTCCTTACCATAGAAAAAACTGGACAGCCTCTGTAGTTAGCGGTGTGATTTCCACCGCAATTGCTACATTTTTTAATCTTCGAGTCATCCTTTGGTTTGTCGCATTGGGCATAACAATGAAGCTCTCCACACACAACGCAAACCGGAGGCAACTTGCAGTACGCCCTTGTATGGCCATATTCTTGGCAATTTAAACACTGGACGGGTCCTGGCCGCTTATGTGGTTCCTCTACACTTATCCTGCGGTGTAACAGATATTTTAGATTATAAATGGGATGCGTCTCGTTCTTCCTCAATCTAATATCCCCAGGTTCCAGTTCAACGCGAAATAGAGGTTGAGGGACACGCTCTCGATTTCTGAGATTGTCAACGCTTTTCACCTTAAATCCTGCTTTTTGGAGGCCAGCTTTTATTTCCACTGGATTAACATATGAGTCTACACCTTTCATGACTACCTGTAGGCCTTTGATACTCTTCAACTGGTAGGTATAAAAGTTCTTTTTGCAGCTTTCAAACTCCTTTACTGCTTTGCGATAACTACTTTCGTCTATAAATTGAATTTTAGTTTCATCAATGTTACCACGTTTGATAGGAATTACATAGAATGAGTTTTCCCCGATAGCTGAGATTAACTTAGTTATTAATTCACTTGAATTTTTCTCTCTTAAAAAAATTGGTGGTGGTTTAAACGACTTGGGTGCCGTTTTTGTTTCACTTGCTTCGTTATCTAAAATAGCAAAACGATTATGGTAATTTATTCCGTTAGAGTCCTGGTCTTTTTGTACTTTAGCCATTGGTGCAATCTGCGAAGATTTAGGGCTTCGACCTCTTTTCAATACAGTTATGTATCTGTCCATTCCCACTTGGGTCTTGGGTTTTTCTACAGTATCCATATTATCTTTGCCAACGCTGTGTTCAGAAGGCGATTTGTTTGTAGTTATTTTATTGTCATCGCTTAGTAAAAGCGACGAACAAGATTGGGCACGTATAACTGACGTATCATTTACACACAAATTATTTTCAGTTTTTTTGTTTTTATTTAATACAATATTGTCCACATTTTTATTGCTTAAATTAAAGAGGCTCATTGTCCTTTATTGTTTTTGTTTTATTTTAAAAGTAGCAATTCAATATGCCGTTGTAAAAAATAAAGAAAAGGAAAAAAAATATTTTACAAACAACTTTGTTGTTGTATTAGAACAGGTTTGTTTGTTTGTTTTTGTTTTAAATTATTCACACAATGTATGTTTTGTTTTTTGTTAATGCGCGCTTAAAAAAATCGCGTCCGCACTTGTCAACGCCAAAAACAGAACTAACAATAAGTGCTCAAAAAAATTAATATATACATATGTATATACGAGTATGTACTTAAGTCCAGCCAGTGCAAGACAAAAAGTGTGTGATGACACGGTTGATGTTATTATTTTGGTCACCTTTCTGATGTTCGGCTAAGAGAAGCAATATTCAGAATGTTGCGGGACAGGGGATTTGGATAAGTTTCAAACTTGTTGTTGTATGCTTCGCTATTACTGCATTAACTAGTGGCAAGTTTAGATCTTTGTGGATCTTTCCGGTATTTTGATACAGTACTTTTGTACTGCTTAGCACCTTTAATTTTTGAAAGTGGGATATCTGAAAACACAGATAG
The DNA here is from genome assembly GCA_949628195.1 of Phasia obesa. Taxonomy (NCBI): domain Eukaryota; kingdom Metazoa; phylum Arthropoda; class Insecta; order Diptera; family Tachinidae; genus Phasia; species Phasia obesa. The sequence continues at coordinate 23,044,547 of OX451220.1, forward strand.
TTTTAACTTTATAATATGGCACACAGTGGGATTTGTTCATACAATGTTTTGCAAAAAATATAAGTAGTGCCCGTAGAATGTTAAAATTTTGCTCTGAGCCATTGGTTAGCTAAATTAAGAAAAATATAAAGTTTCATTAAAATTGGCTACGCCTACCACCCACCGCCCGTAGAACTCAAAATTTATTTTTGGCCCAAAGTTTTCGAAATTTGGCACAGAGCCTTTTATTACCTCAATTAAGAATAAAAAAAAGTTTTATCAAAATTGGCTACGCCCTCTACCCACCGCACTGTGGTCAATATTTTGAGATAGCGGCCAAAACTCCTTTTGGTTTTTGTTCTCCGATTTTAAAGTTATTAGACTCATATGAAAGTAGACAGTAGTAAACCTCGGGAGCCAAAAAAATAGAACTCTATTTCAACTATTTCACTGAGAACAGGGTGGTCCAAAATGGGCTTTTTCAGAATTTAGTAAATTTATGATATTTTTAGTTAATTTTTAAAGTTTAAATGATCATAACTTTTTTGTTTTTCAAGATTTTTGGACGAAAAAATTTTGTGTTGTAACTTAACTTATTTCCTATTACTGGTAAAAAAATTGAAGCTCTACTGTTTTCAGAACAATTTAAATATTTTTTTTAAAAAAGGTCAAATTTCTCGGAAATTTCCTACTTCATAGAGCACAACTCCTGTGAGTCAAGCTGAGTCAAAACACAAATTTACTATTTTGTAGTCCTAACTCTCCCCTACATTCCTATATATACATGTCCATGCATCGGGACTGCACTTTTTGAGTTACAGCAATTTTTCTGACCCAAGGTAAGATATTCGGTACAAATGCACGTCATATTTTTTGAGAATTTATTTGTATGTGAAAGTGGATATTATGCATATATTTTGATGCAATTTTGTACAAGAGTTCTTATTGACCCAAAAAATAATTCTGTTGAAATTAGGAGAAGTTGGCCCATATTTGGACCTAGTCCACATAGAAGGGTGTATCAAAATTTTGACAAAAATGACAATAGAACTCTCAAATTATGTGGTATCTGGCAATTCATTTATAAAAGGTAAAAAATGATTTTATTGCCATCTAATATTACATAACTTAAATACCTGAAAATTGCAAATAAATTTAAAACCAATGGAAATAACTGGTAAAACCAAGTACCTGTTATATTATGTTTCAAAGAGGTAAAAAAGATCATGTCGAAACTTCGAGCAATAGTATGTTAATCCATCCATTCATTTTTTTTCTTCATTATTGTTTAAACAATGGCTAAATTCAGTTATAGTGTTCTATCTGATATATATTTTGAACGGAAAGATGAAAACGACATTATTTTACATATAATGAATAATCCATTGTTCAAAATATGCGACAAACAAGAAATTCAAATTCATAACTTAAAAATAAAAAACTTTTTAAATACTTGAAGAAAACGGTACAATCAATGTTCCAGAAACAAGAAATTGTTTTACTCACGCAACCAAGAATGGCTAAGAAAGAAACTTATTTTTAAAAAGCCATCAGTAACTACCACGGAAACTGGAAAAGGTGGTCGACCAGCAAAGACAATTGATAATTGTAGTGAAGCATCACGAAGACGCAAGCTTAAACATATCAATGAAGAAGTTTCTTGTAGCATCATAAAGGATTCATTTCTGCATCAAATTCAACCATCGAAAACTAAAAACAGTAAAATTGCTATCAAAAAAGCAAGCCCCAGACGCACAAAAAGGATTTTAGAAAGTATGCCGACAACTGAAGAAAATAAATTTACTTTAGAAGAAGCATTTGCACTATTTTTGGATTTGAAAATGACTAAAAACCAATATACAGAATTGCAGAAGCGAACCAATGAACAAAATTGTGGAATTTTTCCATCATATCGAGATATAGTTTCTGCCAAAAAAGATTGCTTACCTTCACCAACTGCTATTAGTGTAACTTCAAGTTCAGCAGAAATAAAATTGCAGAATAAAACTGCAGAACGATTATTAAAGACATTTGATGCTGACTATTTAAAGAAGTTTAAAAATTGCAGCATGACTTTAATTTCTAAATGGGGATGTGATGGGTCCTCTGGCCAGAAACAATACAAACAATGTAATGCGGAAAATTCATCAGATGCCAATTTATTCATGATTTCTTTCGTTCCATTACGTTTAACAAAAACTTATATTGGTTCAGAGCCGTCAACTAGTAAAGCTGCAGAGATAGATGTATGGAAGAATGAAATTCCCTCGTCAACAAAATTTTGTAGACCAATAAAGTTTGCTTACAAAAAAGAAACTAAAGATGTCATAACTGCAGAAGTTGGCAAAATAACAGATGAAATTAAAGAACTTCAACCAGTGATATTTGAATTTAATGACCAATGCATCGAAGTTAACTTTAAAATGTCACTTACAATGATCGATGGAAAAATTGTACAAGCTTTAACCGAAACAAAGTCTTTCAAGCTGCACCATATGCCAAAAAACATCAAGTCAATTGAGCCAACCACCAACACAAGACGATAGTTTTAATGAAGCATATGAATTTGGAATGTCACCTCTTCATGCTAGAATTCGTTTTATGGAGCATATTCTTAAATTGGGATACGATTTGGAATTTGGCCCATTAGGCGAAATAGTGAGAAACAAAGAAAATTTGGAAAAAAGAAAGCAAAAAAAAAGATATTCAAGAAAAATACCGTGAGATAGGCCTTATAATTGACCAGCCAAAGCAAGGAGAAGGAAATCCTAATGATGGAAACACAGCAAGGAGATTTTTTTCCGATCCAGAAACTGCAGCTTCTATAACTGGAGTAGATTATGATTTAATACGACGATTCCAAATCATATTAGAAGTTATAGCATGTAGCAAAAAGATAGATGCAAAAAAATTTGGTCAGTAGGCTAATGAGACAGCAACCCTTTATAACCAAATATTCTTGGAGACATATGCCAACCACAGTTCACACTTCCAATTGGAGATCTCTCAGAAGAAGCGCAAGAAAAAAGGAACAAAGACTACAGATTCTTTCGCGAGCACAATACAAGAAAAATTTCCAGATATTGTACTAATGAAGATCTTATTAATATTTTGTTGTGCACATCAGACCCATATATGTCCAGTATTCGACAAAAATGGAAATCAACCTCATTAGAGTTAGATGAAGAAGCTAAACAACTACTGCAAAATGAAAATCACAGCTATTTGGAAGAAATTTTTACTAATATTGTTTAATTAATACTAGTTTAAAGATTATAATTTGTTTCTAATTTTAGTATAAATTTAACATTTAAATAAAATATATGTGCACTTTAAATCAATAGTAAAAGTTTACTTAAAATTTTATCGATGTTGTGTTCTGTATATAATATATCCAAATGGTATTGATATTGTTGGGAATTTCAGTGTTATTTTTCAGTTTAACCCTCACAAGAATTAGCTTTCTTCCAAAAAACCAACCTTTGGCTCCTGTGAATATTGAGACTAAATAAATATCAGGGGCCAAATGTTGGCATTTTCTGACCAAAATTAAGTTTAGGAATAATAAATGAGTATTGGTTGTAAAAAACGATTGAAGAAAATAAGAAATTATAAAAAAATACCTATTTAAAATGTCAAAATATTCAACTTTTACATGGAAACTCAACAAAAAATTAAAATGCATTTTTAACTCCACATTACTTACGTTCCTATCAGTCGATTTTTACGTTTGAACACGCAAATTGAAGCTTAAAGTCCCTCCTATTGAACAAAAAAAATCGCGTAAAAAAATACCAATCCGGTCAAAAGTTATAGAGTTTTGACCGCTATCTCGCGAAATTGACCACTGTGCACCGCCAATATAACCCATATTATATTTTTTCCCACAACTTTTTGTTTCTATACCAAAACTAATTATTTTATAAATAAATTTCAATACATGCATTTAAATATAGACTTTTATTCATCATCTATCATTTCATCAAGTTCCAGAACCTGTTAACGGGGTTGACATCTAATGCTAATAATAATAATAATAATAATAATAATAATAATAATAATAATAATAACAATAATAACACAGGGCAACAGCAAAAATATGCTCGAGTAACTACTATATACATTTGATGTATCATGGCTACCTTAGTACAAAAATGGTAAAATTTTTAAATTCTATGGATAGATTTTTTTTTTTAAAAATTTTTTTTTAAAATTGCAATTTTTTCAGACGTTTCTTCAAATAATTAATGATAACTCAAAAACTACTAGTCCGATATTATTAAAATAAATTCAGAAAAATTAAGATTTGCATAGCCTTTAATTCGTCTATATATCGCGTTTCAATCGGATCAATAGTATCGGAGTTATAATAAAAAACTTAAGAAAAAAATATATTTTTTACGTAAAAATGGCAAAAAATTTTCGTTTTAAAAAAATCATAAAAAATCGAAAACGGCAAAAAACTTCCAGATTCATTTTTTTATCGCATAGCGACATATAATAGCAACAAAATGAGATATCGACCATAAAAATCGATTGATTTTTTTCGAATTTATTCACAATTTAGTGAATTCGCTCATTTTCACAAAATTTTAGTTTTTTGCTTGATATACGCATTATAGCGGGTTTTCAAATGTGTGAAAAACATAAATTTTCCAATTTCAAGGGGTGCATGTCGGATTATTGTTAGATTTGATGAGAAACTTCCACCCACAAAATTTTAGTCGAATTCGACAACGTTAACACGTAGCGCATAGGCCCCAAATCTGAAAAAAAGCGTTTAAATCGAAAATAATTGACAAATTTTCAGTTTTTGCAAAATTAGCGCTATTTATTTCCCCTTTTGCAAAAAAGTGGATCCTGGTCCTTAGGGCAAACACAATGAGATTTACAATAAGCTACATGTCTTTAAGTTTTCGAGTTATTACAATTTTCACTGGCCATTATATGTCCTTGAGAACTTGCCGAAGACAATTTACAAAAACATTTTACTTTTAAAATTTTTTATTTTTTTCTTTTTTAACAATAAAATATAAAATTTCGCTAAAATTGACTGATATCTTCCTATTACACAACGCAACAAAATAAAAAAATTAGATGCTTTTGAAACCACTATACAATATCCAGGTACTGCCAAAGTGTTTTGGATGAATGAGAAATGTATGGCAAAACAAGTACGCGAAATACTGTTTTGGGCAAAACACGTATTTCTGTGGGACACGTGTTACTGTGGAAATACAGTATTGAATGTAGAAAATTGTTTGGAACAGATCTTTATGGCATTTTTATGATTTTCAGAATTAAAAAAAGTAAGCAATAAAGGAAAAGTTTTTTAATTTTTACGATTTCAGTAGAAATCTGATAAACGATGAAATGCTCCTTTTCTGTTGGCTACCTGTCGCCCTTGCTTCATTTTGACAATTGCGGCGGCAAAGTAATAAACGTTCATAAATTTGCGTGCACGCCGAATTGGGTTTTTCCGCTGGCTACCTGTAAAGATTGATTTTTTGCATAGCATTCCTTAATGTTTTTTACGATTCTTGGGAATAGGTAAAAAATAGGACCACATTAAGGGTTGTTCGAAATTTTAGTATCATTATTTATAAGAGCTCCTTGAGCCATTTCTATTCATTCAACAAGTGTTTGCGGTAACAGAAGCATAATTTTCAATCAGCCATGAGCAAGAAAACTAGAACATTTTTATGTAAAAACAATCCGGACTCATTTTGTTATGTGTGCGGCCAATATATTAACGAAAAAAAACGGAAATGTTTCTCAGCTTCATTTCAAAAGTCATATGAAGATTGCTTTAATATAAATCCGAAGAATTTTAACGAACATTGGACGCCGAGTACTATATGTACTTCATGTCGATTCAATTTAACTCTAAGCTCATCTAACAAAAAGTAAGTATAGGTTAATACATTTGGAATATTTTATAAAATTTTTAATTTTCTGTTATAAAAATTTTTCAGACCACACTGGGGAATTTCGAAGCCTATGCTATGGAGAGAAACAACGAATCATGAATCTGATTGCTATTTTTGTTTAACTACTAAAACCGGCTTTGGAAAACATTTGCGATGGTCTTACCCTACGAGGTCTGCTGATGGGTTTCAACTTGCAGTTCTACATTCACAGGAAATTATGGATGCACAAGATCAGGGACCAAGCTGTAGTCAAGTGCTTTCATCTTCACAAGGACACTCAACCTCAAGCATGTGTTCTCAATCAGGAAGTTCAGATCCAGAACTACCTATATCTGAAAATGACGAGTTCATCCCACACAAAAATATCTCACCGAGACCATGGAATCAAGACCAGCTAAATGATGTAATAAGAGAACTTGGATTGTCAAAAGCATCTTCGGAATTACTTGCATCCCGGATGAAGGAATCAAATCTCATAACGGAGGAAACTAAAGTTTCGTATTACCGTACCCGAGAAAAAGGCTTACTTCACTATTTTGCAGAAGAGGACGATTTTGTCTGCTGCACGGATATTCCTGGTTTGATGACTGCCATGGGCTTACATAGATATGATTCAAGCGAATGGCGTTTATTTATTGACTCATCAAAACGCAGCTTGAAGTGTGTCCTTTTGCACAATGGAAATAAATTTCACTCCTTGCCAATCGCACATTCAACCAAGGTAAAAGAAGAATACTCTGTAATTGCATTGGTCATGAAGAAGATAAAGTATAATGAACATAACTGGGTAATTTGTGTTGATATTAAGATGGTAAATTTCCTATTAGGTCAACAAAGTGGCTATACCAAATACCCTTGTTTTTTATGTTTATGGGACAGCAGAGCTAAGTCAGAACACTGGAAGAGAAAACAATGGCCTTATAGGGAAACACTGGACCCAGGTATGAGGAATGTTATAAATGTACCTCTGGTGCCCCGAGATCGCATCATATTACCCCCTCTTCACATTAAACTTGGTCTGATGAAACAATTTGTTAAAGCACTTAACAAAGATGGTGAATGTTTCCAGTATATTTCAAGGAAGTTTAAAAGTTTGAGTATAGAAAAGCTGAGAGCAGGAATATTTGACGGCCCACAAATTCGCAAATTGGTCAAAGATACCGATTTTCTCAGTTCAATGTCAGAAATTGAGAAAAATGCATGGGATTCGTTTGTATGGGTTATTCAACATTTCTTAGGAAATAACAAGGATGATGATTATGTTGTGCACGTTGAAGAGATGTTAACTCACTTCCAGAATCTTGGATGCAAGATGAGCATCAAGTTACATTACCTTCACAGTCACTTAGATCGTTTTCCTGAAAATCTAGGAGACTTAAGTGAGGAACAGGGCGAACGATTTCACCAAGATATTCGGACAATGGAGGAAAGATACCAGGGTCGCTGGGATGCACACATGATGGCAGATTTTTGCTGGAGTATTCAGAGCAACACTTCGTTATTCAATAATAGAAAATGTCATAAAAGAAAATTCCAAAGTTTGTAGTTTATAATATTTATTTATTTATTTATTTCCTTATTTTATATGTTGTAATAAATTTAAATAATAAAATATAAAATAAAAGAAAATACATGAATAAAACAATGAAATGCATTTTCGATCTATTCCATCGATTTGACTTAGTTACATTTTTTTGTCAATTGCCTTCGGCAAGTAACTTGAAAACTGTTTAACCGATTTAAAAGATATGTAGCTTATTGTAAATCTCATTGTGTTTGCCCTAAGGAGGATCCACTTTTTTGCAAAAGGGGAAATAAATAGCGTTAATTTTGCAAAAACTGAAAATTTGTCAATTATTTTCGATTTAAACGCTTTTTTCCAGATTTGGGGCCTATGCGCTACGTGTTAACGTTGTCGAATTCGACTAAAATTTTGTGGGTGGAAGTTTCTCATCAAATCTAACATTAATCCGACATGCACCCCTTGATATTGGAAAATTTATGTTTTTCACACATTTGAAAACCCGCTATAATGCGTATATCAAGCAAAAACCTAAAATTTTGTGAAAATGAGCGAATTCACTAAATTGTGAATAAATTCGAAAAAAATCAATCGATTTTTATGGTCGATATCTCATTTTGTTGCTATTATATGTCGCTATGCGATAAAAAAATGAATCTGGAAGTTTTTTGCCGTTTTCGATTTTTATGATTTTTTTAAAACGAAAATTTTTGCCATTTTTACGTAAAAAATATATTTTTTTCTTAAGTTTTTTATTATAACTCCGATACTATTGATCCGATTGAAACGCGATATATAGACGAATTAAAGGCTATGCAAATCTTAATTTTTCTGAATTTATTTTAATAATATCGGACTAGTAGTTTTTGAGTTATCATTAATTATTTGAAGAAACGTCTCAAAAAAATTGCAATTTTAAAAAAAAAATCTATCCATAGAATTTAAAAATTTTACCATTTTTGTACTAAGGTAGCCATGATACATCAAATGTATATAGTAGTTACTCGAGCATATTTTTGCTGTTGCCCTGTGTTATTTTGTTTATTGTTTATAAGAA
>OX451220.1:23053234-23276123 GCA_949628195.1 Phasia obesa
AGACAGTTGAAATTTACAAAGAACTTGTATTGCTAAGTCCGCTAAAATAAAAAGTGTAAAATATGAATTTGGAAATTAAAGGGTGTCCCAATAGTTAATGTAAAAGTGATATATATGGCCAAACTTTTCAACTGTTATAGATAGACAGTTGAAATGTACAAAGAACCTATATTGCTTAGTCCGCTATTACAACAAGTATAAAATTTTGATAATTAAAGGGTGTCCCAATTATTGATGTAATTTGACCATTATGTCCTCATCTTTGGAACCGTTATAGACAAACACTTGAAAAATAGACAGAGTGTTCACTACTATGTCTGGTATAACAAGTATAAATATTTAAAATTGGAAATTAAAGGGTGTCCCAATAGTTGATGTAATATGATGTATATGGACACAAAGTTAAATTTTACAAAGAATCTGTATGACAAAGTTCTCTTTAACAAGTATTTATATTAAAATTTGAATTTAAAGGGTGTCCCAATAGTGACGTCATTTGATATATATGACCCTATCTTTTAAATAGTTATTGACAAACACTTAACAATTAGACAGAATGTCCATTACTATGTGTGTTAAAATAAGTATAAATATTTAAAATTACAGGGTGTCGCAATAGTTAATGTAAAAGTGATATATATGACCAAACTTTTAAGCCGTTACAGACAGACGGTTGAAATTTACAATGAACCTGTATTGCTACGACCGCTATAACAAGTATAAAATTTGAACTCGGAAATTACAGGGTGTCGCAATAGTTAGTGTAACTTTATGTATATAGCCAAACTTTTATCCTCTGTATACAGACAGTCGTTTGGCATTGGTTTGACCTGAAAAGCACAGAAACCTGGGGTCTTGTGCCCCTATATACTCCGGAAGTACTGCTCCCCCAGGTAGATAATCGACTGATATTTGTTTTAGATTATTGAATTCAAAAATTAGTTTTTTTTTTATCTGAATTGACAGTTTGTGCAATGACATTTAAAAAATCCTGCTACAATCTTCCTCGAATATAATATAATCATTGTATAATTACCGTCTTAAAGAAACATGATTTTAAGTTTGTCTGTTTTGAAGTCGGTTTTTTTTTTGCAAGAATTATAATATGTATAAAACAATTGATATACCAATAGAAGATGCCAAACTATGAGATAAATAGAATTAAAATACTAAGCAAAATAATTTTTAAATGAATATAATATATGTCAAAACAAATATAAATTTTTTATAATAATAAATGAATGTAATTTTAAACATTCAATTTGAAATTTTGTCTACATTTTTCTAGATAATTTTAAAATGTTTTCTACAATTTAACGCTTAAGTCCAATGATTCTAATTCATACTTTCTAAAAATAATAAATATAATATATTAATAATCAAATTATTCTATTATGGTCCTCTATTATGGGTAAAAAAATGGGTTAACCACAATCCAAAATACAAAACCCAAATGCAAACGTTGTAAATAACGTAGAAATTATCGACCATAGCAAACAGATCAATTCGTTGTGGATACTCACTTTAATATTAGTAATAATAGGAACAATAGACCTGTAGCGGCAGATGTGAACAAAAATAAGAACCAAAATTACATGGTCAAATTGTTGGCGATGCTGACATGCTCGCGTTTAGCACCGGATAGTGCTCGCCGTCTTGGGCTGGTTCTTGCCAACTTCTGACCTGGTTTGCCACACAAAAAAAAAAAAAATCATGTCAGACTTAAACAAAATGAAAATTAATGGAGCCCGGAACAAGCCTGAATCGCTCCCTGCATGCACACACATTAATCACATCCTGGCTGGTGTTGTGCCAGGAATAATCCCTCCCACTAGAGATAATAAAATCTCACCATGACATCCTTGAGCTTATGTAGATGCCCCTGTAAAACCCTCTTGCAACTCAGCTACCCTACTTACCGCATGAAAAAAGGTTTACACTTTAATTTTAAATGAAAAATATGAAGAAATTTCTATTTTATAGCAATGTACATATTAAATTTGTGGTTTTATTGAAAGTTAAATTTACATCAATAAAAAAAAGGTACTCAAAAAAGGATTAAACCAAAGATACAATGCATGTAGCAAAAAAAATGAAATGTGTTAAATTTAAAAATTTAATAAAATTGATTATTAACAACAAATAAAAAAAAATAAGGAAACAATTTTTTTTTTTTTAAATATAAAAAGGTATTTAAGAAATTGCGATTAAATAAAAAAATCTTAAATTTTCATTATTTTACAAAAAAAATCAAATAAATAATTTCTGGTTTTCTAGTTTTCAGCTTTCTCGTTTCAGGTTTTCTTTCTTCTTTATTTTCAGGTACACTTCTGGTAGGTACTGCTTCCGGGTGGTTTTACAAGATTGCCCGTCCGTCCGTCATTTGTCTACGTTCGGTTTTCGGTATGTACACAAAAATCTCTTTGGTTTTTTACAATATATATTTCACTTTATTGCTTTTTTTTTTAGTTTAAGGAAGACACTTTTACCGGGCTAATAATCCCAGAGGAATGGTTTTCTTTTACACGTAATGTATTCCCTAATTTATTCACTTTTATAAAGATTAATATATATGTATTTAATTATATTTACTGTTTGTAAATTGTCCCTAGGTCGTCAGTAGAGCTGTCCAAGGTCAATGGCAAGATACCTGGTGACAAAACAAGCTGCTGGTGTGGATGAAAATGTCCCTCATTGGGTGTGACAGCGCAAGTGTGGCTAGGTTAATTTTTTATTAACGTTCTTTAAATTCTTCAATTTATTGTTTTCAAAATGGTTTTCTTTAATTTGAGTATATATTTTATCACCACACTTAAGTTTTTCTTTTGTATGGTTTTCTCTTTGTAATTAAGTTCACAACTATGTACATTCGAACATATTCTTATCTTTAAAATTACACAGTTTAATTGTAAAATTTTAATTAATAAAAAGGCAAATAAATTTTACATTGAAAATGAAAACACTTTTTTTTTAAACCTAAGAAAATAAAATAAAAACTATTTTCTTAGGTTTTTTTTACCTTTTTATGAAACTCGACGGCCACTTCACACCTTCTCCTCCAAAATGCCAAAAGAAAAAAAGGCCGACATTTTGTTCAATGCCTCGTAGGAAGCCTTGGTCACGCCACCAAAATGTTTTAATTAAAAAAAACTTGGACCGCTAACTTATTTTCAGCAATTAGTATTCCTTGTTCCTAAAACATTTGTTTTTGTTTACATTTGTATACTATAGCCGTCTTTCTTTTCATCTAACAGCTGACCATACTGCCTTACCCGCAAAAATTACAAATGCACAGGGTGCACACGACAAACCCAACCATTCCTTGGATCCATCAGTGGATCCAGGATGGGAGGGAAAATTAACAAAATTTATATATATTTGATTTTCAATACTAAAAAAACGCCAAAAATAAACGCCAAAAATACAAAAACGTTGCGGTAACGCTGTTTCTGTAAACAAAAAAATTATGATCTGGCCACTCACTTTCGTTAAGTACCAAATATGAATGACTGTGAAGAAGCAAAAGAAAAGGAAAATACTATGCTTGCATACACACATACACAAGAACAAAAGAAGCTGTATTTGCGTTCACCACGAGTGAGTATTAAAATAAATATTAAATTAAATATTGTTTGCCGATTAAATATTCTTTATATGTATATTACATGTTATTTATAATAACTTTTAACCTTTTTTTTCATTTCAGCCTGCTATAAACATCATTTAAAAGGTAAATAAGTGCGAAAACATTAAAAAAAACAAAATGCTTTTATTTCTTTGTATTTTTTATGCAGGCGACGCGACGGCAGGCGACTACCGTGAAGATCTTTACGCCATTTTTTTGGACGAAAGTATTGGTAAGTGTATTAAAATATTACTAACTTATCAAAATAACATTTTATTTCCTACAGGCTATGATGATGGCTACGCCTGGCCAGAAAATAAATGGCCACTTCCTCTTTTGATCGCAACACATAAAAAAGGTAAGCAAATTTTTGAAAATAATTATTGTAAATTTGTGTTTATTATATGAATTTTATTTGTTTTACAGAAGATTTCATCCCTTAATGAACCATGGACTATTGGATCACAAAGTCATACGGATAACAAGGTAAGTAAAAGAGTGGTGCAACATAAAAAGTTAAAGTGAGTTAATTGGAGTTAATATTGGAACGTAACGCAACGGTACGTCGCCGTTAAAATCAACATACCTAATCCAACGAGAAAAGGTGTCGAGGCAAAAAAAAAAAAAATTACAATTTGCTATAAACACTGTATTAGAAATTACAGTGAATTTCACAAGTGTTCGGCCAAAAATACAACATGCAACCAAGTTTATTCATAACCAGTGTAAAAAAAAACAGCGAAAAGCCAGTGGAAGTACTTGCCATAGATATCCTTTAGAATAGGGATTTACTACTTAAAAAAAACCAAATTAATGCGCTACAGTGGCTAGCAAAAGTTAGCCGACTGTAAATTTACTAATTATAATAACTTTTTATATTTTTCGATTAAACCAAATAAGGCACTAATTAAGGTTTGTTTTCTTTTTCCCTTTTTCTCTTAGCTTACTAACAGAATCAAAGTGGAACTATTTGAAGGCGGGATTCCTACCGGTAAGCTATACTTTTGATAAGCTATATATTTTCCGCATTTTAGTACGCAAAATCAAAGCATATGTTGCCCAACTTTTAAGAAACGCAGGGACTAAAACCACCAAAACCCTAGAGCTTCTGCCCTTGAACTTTGGCGTGAAGTACCCCCTGACGTTTCTCCTAGTAAGAAAAGAAATTAAAGTTGTTCCTATCAACTTTTTATTTTTGCTCTTAAAATGCAATATCATTTTTTTTATTTATGTTTTCATTATATTTATATTTAACAGCTTGTAATTATATATTTTTTTTATAGTTTATTCATTCTTAATTTTTTTGTTTTAATACTTCATTAGTTTTTTTATATTTATTTTTATATTCTATTATATTTTTTTTTTAATTTTTATTCGATTTTATCATTTTTATATTTTGGTGTTTTGTATTTCTTGTTTATTTTTATATTTTTTTTATATATATAGTTTATTCAATCTTTATTTATTATTATATTTTATCCATTTTTTTATACTTATATTTTATTAAAGTAATTTATTTATTTCTGTTATATTTTTTTATTTATTTATCTTTATTTTTTATTTTATTTATTTCTTTTATACTGTATTTATGTACTATTTTGTTTTATTTCTTTTATATTTCATTAAATATTTTATTTATTATTATTTTTCTTATTTTTATATTCTATTTATTTGTTCTTATTAGTTTATTTCAATTTCTTATCTCTATTTTCATAAGGCTTTTTTTATATTTACTACAGGTTTTACAATATCGATTAAGGGCCAAATTAACCTACAGGGGACCACCAACTACAAATTCAACTGAGTGAGTGGACCACCAAACACTATTTCTATTACTCTATTCTACGAATTATTTATACTGAACTTTTTCCTTTCTTACAGATATACATACATAACACGAGCCACTACACATAACATGCAGCAACTACATCAATCAAACGAATCAACAGCACATGAATAGTTTTAAGGTAAGTTTACACATTTTGTTTAATTTTATGTATGTTAGGGACAAGCAGAGTAGTTTTATTGCTTAGCTGAGTTCGCTCCCATATCCTTCGGTCAATCTATGCAAGAAAAACTTTTACCATTGTCAGTAGACCTCAGGTTTTTAGACAGTAAATACCTTTATTTGTGCTTCAACTCGCTGTAAGCCGGGCTCAGACAAGTTCTTCTCCAAGTGACTAACAACCCTTAGCTCTTTATGGCATAGTTCCCCAGAGTGACCATGGGGTTGCACTTATGGAGTCGTAACAGTTACAAACGTAACTAAATTAGAAACAGAAACGCCTGCTTGAGTTGGCAAAATAAAAGAACAATAATTATATAAAGAGTTTCTACTGGCCAATAGTTCCAAGTTTTAACCTGCATAGAAATCGATATAAGTTATGGAATTATAATAAAAACTTAGCTAAGTATTTTAAATTTAATTAAAAATTTGGACCTATTTTTACAAAACCAAATCTAGATTGTTATTATATTACTGACGTTTTTTTTTTCTTTCTTTAATTATTCGGGTACACGCGTATTTTCGGTCGCCTTAGAAGATTATTGTTTAAGGTCCTTTCCGTGAAAGATACCTAGCGATTTTCCTTTCAGGTCTTCGACCTCGTACAAGCTGTTCCCTTCACACAAAAGTTTTTGACTAAATCAGCGAATTCCTTGCTGATAAATTGCTTGCCGTTATCAGAGACAATGGTTTCGGGGGTTCCAAATTTATGAAAAACCTCGCCAATTAAAAATTTTACAACGCTTTTGGTATTAGCCTTCGGCAGCGCTTTAAGCAATACAAATTTAGTTAAATGGTCTAAAACTATAAAAATGAAAGAATTACCGTTCTTTGAGCGGGGATACGGACCGAGAAAGTCGATAAAGATTTTTTGAAATGGACGCTCACTGATTGATTCTGCTCCCATAGGCGGACGTAGCGTTTTATTTGTCGGCTTCGTTTCCTTGCAAATTTGACAATTTTCAATGAATTCGCGAATCTGTGTGTTTTGGTTTGGCCAATAGAAGTACTCCCTGACCCTGCGGAGACTCTTCCCAACGCCTCCGTGAGAAGCTTGCGGTGAATTGTGCGACTTGTCGATGATGGATTTAGTCAATTCATGAGGAACCCATAGTTTTCATGAGAAATCCTCATTTAAGACTAAACCATCATAAGGCCGAACTCGTTTATAAGCGAAACCATCAACTACTTTTAAATCAAGCAACTGCTCAGAATTGAAACAAGTTCCAAATAGTCACTGGACTTAAAAGCACTTGAGGTTAAATCGACCAGCCCTTCTACATCTGCCGAGACTTCATCCATGTCGTAGCGCGATAGGGTATCGGGTACTACATTTTGTTTCCCCTGCCTATGCTCTATTGTGAAATCATATGATTGGAGATGTAGGCTCCACCGAGCTAAACGACCACTGAGATCCTTATGTGACATAAGCCACTTAAGGCTACTGTGATCAGTTATCACGGAAAAAGGCATAAGTTATAAACTTCTTAATCGCCAGAACCACTGCCAGACACTCACGTTCAGTCACAGAATAGTTTTTCTGTGCCGGCGTTAATTTGTGCGAGAAGTAGGCGATTGGGTGCTCTTCTTCAGAATCATCTTTCTGAAAAATAACTGCCCCAACCCCCACATCTGACGCATCACACCGTACATAAAAGTGTCTGGAGAAATCCGGATGGTTAAGAAGCGGACTCGAAATCAGAGCTGTCTTGAGGCGATCAAACGCGGCTTTAGCTTCATCCGAAAACTTGAATTGCTTCCCCTTCTTTAGCGTTTCAAAGATTGGAGCTGCAATGGTGGCATAGTCTGGTATAAATTTTCTATACCAGCCTGTTGCCCCCATGAAGCTCCTAACCTGCTTAGCACTTTTAGGGTAGGCAAAACGAGTAATCGTTTCAACCTTAGCCGGATCAGGTCTTAGTTTGCCCCCACCTACAATATAACCTAGATATCGTAACTCCTTAAAGCAGAATTTAGATTTTGACACATTGATGGTCAACCCTGCTTCTTTCAGACTATCGGCTACCCGTGCCAACAACTCTAAGTGCGTAGCAAAATCTGGAGATACTATCAAAAGATCATCCAAATAGACGAAAACTCTATCACGCAGCGCCGCAGGGATCACTTTATCCATTAAACGACATAACCTCTGGGCTGCATTACACAACCCAAAGAGCATGACTGTAAAATGGTAAAGTGGTCTCCCAGGTACCGTAAATGCAGTTTTCTCTCTACTAGCATGATCTAGTGGAATCTGCCAAAATGCGTCCTTAAGATCGACACTAGAAATAAAAATCGTGTCTCCCAAGCGGCTTAGCAAACCCTCAATGTGTGGCAGAGGATAGGCATCCTTGACCGTCAGTGCATTGAGCTTCCGCGCATCCAAGCACAGCCTGTTCTTTTCACCCTTGCGGACCAAAGTAACAGGATGGCTCCATGGGCTTTCGCTAGGCTCAATGACACCAAGATCAAGCATCCTATCGAGCTCTGCATACATTAGTTTTTGTACCACCGAAGAGACAGGATAGTGTCAATCTTTAACTGGAGTTGCGTTACGGGTATCGATGGAATGCGTCTCTAAATGCGTTTTTCCAAGGCCACTCTTACTATAGCAGGGGAACATCGATATGACGAGATCTAATTTCTGTCGCTGTTCAACTGTCAACGCATGAGTCACGACCTCTAAGTTATTTTCAGTATCTTCCCCAAGGCTGATACCATTTGTCGCAATACTATCTATATGTGCAAACATTTTAAAGACCTTCATAAAATCAATCCCCAAGAACAACTCACGACTCAAAGTAGGCACTAAATAAAACGTTATACCCTGCGTTGTCTGGCCAAACGTAACATCCGCTCGCACACGACCGACAATGTGGTGTACTGTACCGTGTGCTGTCTTGATACCAGTAGAAAAATCGTGGATTTTAAGCCCCGTTTTTTCTACAAACTCAAGACAGTTACGGCCTAAACACGTTACTGTGGCACCGCAGTCTAGCAAACCCTCAATTTCGCAGCCACCTAAATTTATACGGGTGTAAAGACGAGTGTCTTTACCCTCATAAAGGGAAGCCGCTGAAATTTCGTGCCTTAATTTTTTTCGAATCTTGTACCGTTCTCGCGCTTTCTTTATTTTATTCGAGACCGTACCGAATATTCTACACTTGGCTTCGTTATATTCCTTAATCCTAACGTGTAAAGGTTTAATTTCCCTTAATTTAGGCTCAGACTTACAATATTCCACTCTGCTTTTATTTTCTAAAATCTTAAAACTATTTGCAGTTGCCTCACTTTGATGGATAGGAACTGGGTTTATACCTCCGTTGACCGTGTCTCCCCAGTCCGAGACGGGTTTCGAGGCCGGTTTCCCTGGCACTTAGGGCAGTTTGTGGTCACTACATTTTCCCTACCACACCTAAAACAAAAAACGCGAGTTACCGGTTCAGGGCAGTCAACAAAACTATGACCTACTACCTTGCAGTTCCAGCAGGTGTAGTTACTTGTTGAACGGATAGCATCTACCTCTGGATCAACCACTAACACGTCCTCCTCTGTGTATGCAACTTCATTCACCCTTGGTGCAAAATTCGATCGCTGTTGATACAACTGTCGTTGGCTAGCTAACAAATTTTCTGCTCTTCTCACTTTACGGCAGAATTCGCTCACGGTCTTTAAATTTAATAAAAACATCATTTGCGCCAATGAAGGTTTCATGTTTGCCCTCATAATTTCTACCAACTGCTCCTCCTCATACGGGTTTTCTTGTTGGTTGCGCAATTTAATTACCGCATTGTAAAAATCATCAAAGGATTCTTGTGGTAGTTGCGGCGGTTTAATATCTGCATTTGTACCTCATATTCTTTAGCAAATCGACGATATTGGGTCAGGAGGGCCTTCTCCAATTCCTCCCAGGTGCTGACACGTACTATTTTGCGATAGTCCCAGTACCAATCTAATGCTGGGCCGTCTAACAAAAGATGAAAAGATCTCAGGATTTCACTATCGGAGCAGTTATAATCCTTTCTCAGGGCTCCTACCCGAAAAATAAATTCCTGGACATTCATAGTCTTTTGGTACCATCGAATTTAATCCCCCACTTGGCGAGTTTAAATCTGTCCAGTGTCTCACTCTGATTAGGCAGTGACATGGCCAGGTGATAATTAGGCTGTTGTGGCTGACAAACGGTTACAGACCAGGCGTCCTGTTGATAACTAGGCTGTGAGTTATTTGCCTGTTGGAAGTTACAACCAAGCATATTTTGTTGTGGCAATTGTTGTTGCAAGTTTTGTTGCGAAAAAATTTGTTGTGGCAAGTGTTGTTGCTGGAAATTTTGTTGCAGCATGTTTTGTTGCGCCATATAAGGTCGTGGTGGCGGCTGGCTTTGTGCTGGTTGCCGGTTATATGCAAAAATATTTTGCTGCGACCCATATTGCTGCGGTTGATATGGTGCCGACATTTGTTGACCCTGCTGAGCACCTAACAAATTCTGGTGCTGCTGTACAACGGGCTGTTGAAGTTGTTGTTGATAAGAGGCTGGCCTAAATTCTGGCCGATAGCTTCCAGACAAACTATTTGGTCGTAACACCGACTGCTGCTGTTCAATAGGCGCCGATGCGATCCTAACTGGTGCTGATTGAGTATTTAGTACTGCACCTACGTACTGAGGTGCCGGAATTAATGGTGGCGGTTGTGCATAAACCTGCGGTGCAGACACATTTGGCATTGCTGACTGTTGGTAAACCGCTGGCTGAGAGACTGCTGCGTCCCTGAGACTAACAGGTGGTTGAGATAAATACGATTGGGCTTGCTGAGGCCTTGGAGATGAAAACTGGTTGGTGACAGCTTGCGATGTGACAACCTGCTTTATTTCAAGCAGGGCTTGCTGAATCTTATCATTCACCTCCCTCATAAGCCTTGCTTGACACAAACCGACCGATGCTTCAACAAAACTCTGAATATTACCTGCACTGACGAGTCCTTCCACGTTGACAATGCCTGCCTCTCTTTCACGCACCTCCCGACGTATATTCTGGGCTGTAGTGCTCAGAAAGGTTGGTGATATCACCGTTTGATCAGCAATATCCGAGCCACTAGATAAATCATGCGTTTCCGAAACTGCAAATATGGGATCTGCACTGGCAGCATACGTTGTTATGGTTGTAACGCTACACGTCGGATTTATGATTGACGAGACGGTGGTGGTGGTAGATGTTTCCGTGCCACAAGTAACACTTGCTCGGGTCGTCGGCATATTGTCAGTGTTAGACAACATCTGGCTGGTACGACGGGTTAAAACCATTAAGACGACAATAGCAACCAAAATTCAACAAAAACAAATGTATAAAAAAAAGAAAAATTCAAGGTAAAAAATACAATTCAAACGAAGGCTGACGAAAATCAAACTGGATATAAAAAAAATATTCATAAAAAATGAAATTTAGGGTTTTAATTAAATTGTTCCAAATTCGATGATAAACTAATCAAAACATATGGTATCAAAAACAATCAAAAAGAATAAAAAATCAAAACAATTGGTATCAAAACAACTGGTATTAAAACCAATAAAAAAATATATAAAAAAATCAAATCAAAAACTATACATGATTGTGCGGCAGTACTTCGGGTAGCTAAAGTTGCAAGGTAAGTAATTTTGTGATTTACTCTTAGTGTGTGCAAATTTATAAAAATTATTTAAACTACATATATTTTCAGGAGACGATTCCAAAAGACGAATAAAACAAGAAAAATTAAAAATATGTTAGAACAGTGGAACTTGTAGCTATCAAAAAGCAAAAATTGCTGCAACAAATAAATTTGAGAATATATCTCATAACTTTATGGACTAGCAACTTTCCTTTCCAGACACTCAGTCTAACCTTCGGGTAGCTAAAGTTGCAACGTAAGTAATTTTGTGATTTACTCTGAGTGTGTGCAAATTAATAAAAAAAATTATTTAAACTATTTTCAGAAGACGATTCCAAAAGACGAATAAAAACAAGAAAAATGAAAAATATGGTAGAACAGTGGGATTTGTAGCTATCAAAAAGCAAAAATTGCTGCAGCAAATAAAGTTGAGAAAATATCTCCTAACTTTATGGACTAGCAACTTTCCTTTCTAGACACTCAGTATAACTTGGAGATGGAATACCCGGAAAACACGTAAATATCTCCCAACTACTCTGAAAAATTACTGATGAATGAAATTTACTAAGGAATCTCTACCATTTCTCTTCAACCTGAGCAATTAAAAATCTGATTCCAAATAAACTTTGATCTCTAACTAATTAAGCCTCAAGTTGAATGAAAATGATGGAGACTGTCTGAATCTTTAAATCCTCACGACCATATTGCCCACACACTATGTCGCAACGCGATATTCGGTACTAAGCCTTGGGTATCGGGACTTACATAGGTGTGAGAAATATGTATCATGAAGCTTTAAAAGATTCACAAAAAAAAAATTGAATATAAAAATCTACTTTACATTTTGGATAAGACGTAGCATGGTTAGGGACTCTTGATTACCTAACCGACATACGTTCTTAATCACAAAAAAAAACAAAAAAACAAAAATTATTAAACGGATTTTCGTCTTTCAGAACTTGCTTCGGGCCCCACGTTGGGCGCCATTTTTGTAGCGGCAGATGTGAACAAAAATATGAACCAAAATTAAATGGTCAAATTGTTGGCGATGCTGACATGCTCGCGTTTAGCACCGGCTAGTGCTCGCCGTCTTGGGCTGGTTCTTGCCAACTTCTGACCTGGTTTGCCACACAAAAAAAAAATCATGTCAGACTTAAACAAAATGAAAATTAATGGAGCCCGAAGCAAGCCTGAATCGCTCCCTGCATGCACACACATTAATCACATCCTGGCTGGTGTTGTGCCAGGAATAATCCCTCCCACTAGAGATAATAAAATCTCACCATGACATCCTTGAGCTTATGTAGATGCCCCTGTAAAACCCTCTTGCAACTCAGCTACCCTGCTTACCGCATGGAAAAAGGTTTACACTTTCATTTTAAATGAAAAATATGAAGAAATTTCTATTTTATAGCAACGTACACATTAAATTTGTGGTTTTATTGAAAGTTAAATTTACATCAATAAAAAAAGGTACTCAAAAAAGGATTAAACCAAAGATACAATGCATGTAGCAAAAAAAATGAAATGTGTTAAATTTAAAAATTTAATAAAATTGATTATTAACAACAAATAAAAAAAATAAGGAAACAATTTTTTTTTTTAAATATAAAAAGGTATTTAAGAAATTGCGATTAAATAAAAAAATCTTAAATTTTCATTATTTTACAAAAAAAAATCAAATAAATAATTTCTGGTTTTCTATTTTTCAGCTTTCTCGTTTCAGGTTTTCTTTCTTCTTTATTTTCAGGTACACTTCTGGTAGGTACTGCTTCCGGGTGGTTTTACAAGATTGCCCGTCCGTCCGTCATTTGTCTACGTTCGGTTTTCGGTATGTACACAAAAATCTCTTTGGGTTTTTACAATATATATTTCACTATATTGCTTTTTTTTTAGTGTAAGGAAGACACTTTTACCGGGCTAATAATCCCTACAGCGGAGACGAATATACAGGCCTGAGCTCAACCCTAAAGCGCGCACTCTTGGGCCGAATTACCCAGAGGAATGGTTTTCTTTTACACGTAATGTATTCCCTAATTTATTCACTTTTATAAAGATTAATATATATGTATTTAATTATATTTACTGTTTGTAAATTGTCCTTAGGTCGTCAGTAGAGCTGTCCAAGGTCAATGGCAAGATACCTGGTGACAAAACAAGCTGCTGGTGTGGATGAAAATGTCCCTCATTGGGTGTGACAGCGCAAGTGTGGCTAGGTTAATTTTTTATTAACGTTCTTTAAATTCTTCAATTTATTGTTTTCAAAATGGTTTTCTTGAATTTGAGTATATATTTTATCACCACACTTAAGTTTTTCTTTTGTATGGTTTTCTCTTTGTAATTAAGTTCACAACTATGTACATGCGAACACATTCTTATCTTTAAAATTACACAGTTTAATTGTAAAATTTTAATTAATAAAAAGGCAAATAAATTTTACATTGAAAATGAAAACACTTTTTTTTAAACGATGCTCATTATCCTCAGTTAGCCCAACCAACAACACAACATGTTTCATACGCAGATATGGTAAAAACCAATCATACTTCAGTACATAAAGCGGCACCGAAAACTAATTCTACTCCTAATTTGCAATCGCATCCTAAAGAACAAACACCATGTGGTAATTTTAATCGTCTCGAAGCAAGCATCGAGACATTAGTGCATTCAATAAACAGTTTTATGAGCTCTATGAGCAGCATGATGCAAGAAATGGTACGCATGCAATCTACTATGTTGCAGGCGTTACTTAACAAACCATGAACTGTTTAAAAATATGTTTCTGGAACGCAAACGGCTTGCGCCAACACAAAAATGAACTCGAGTACTTCCTTAAGAAGGAACAAATTGATGTCATGCTGGTTTCAGAGACTCACTTAACAACAAATAGCTTTTTTAAAATAAATGGCTATATCTTATATGACACCAAAGACCCCCGTGGCAGAGCATGTGGTGGTTCAGCAATACTGATAAAGGCTCGAATCAAACATTATTTACAGTGTGATTTTTGTGAAGATTACCTACAAGCAACAAACATCTGCATTGAAGAATTTCATCAAAACTTAGTTATTTCTTCGATTTATTCACCTCCTAGGTTTCAAATATCAGAGAGTCAATACAGCGATTTCTTCAAATCACTAGGTCCCTGTTTCATAGCATCAGGCGACTACAACGCTAAACATACATTTTGGGGATCACGCCTAATAACTCCAAAAGGTCGTGTTTTGTTTGACACAATTTCAAAAATGCATCTGAATGTGATATCGAGTGGACAACCCACCTATTGGCCTACTGATCGACAAAAAATACCTGATGTTATCGATTTTGGCGTGATTAAGGGTATTACGAGAGAAACGATTAAAGCTGAAGCGTCACTTGAATTATCCTCAGATCATTCACCCACTATCGTCTATATATGGGACAAACAAAACATCATATCAACAACGACTAGCACAAGCATTAATTGGTCGAAATATAGAAAGTATCTTAGTACTCATTGTTCGGAAAACATATCGCTAAGAACACCTGAAGACGTAGAGCGCAGTCTTATTGATTTTGGCCAAAACCTCAAATCAGCTGCCCAACATTCAACAATAACCCGACAATTAGCTAGATACAATCAAATTTATTCTGCAGATATCGAACGGCTCTTGGCTGAAAAAAGAAAAATTCGTAGAGAATGGCAATCACAGAGATCTCCTCAACTCAAAAGCAGACTTAAAGAATGCACGAACCGGCTAAGAGACATGCTGGAATCTCGAAGAGTAACATCCCTGAAAACCTATTTGGGAGACATAGACGCAACTCCTCAATCAGATTATTCGTTATGGCGTGCCTGTAGATACCTTAAAAGGCCAGTCTTACGTAAGCCTCCCTTGCGAACTTCAGCTGGAGGCTGGGCAAGGAGTGATACCGAAAAAGGAAATTTATTTGCTGGACATTTGAAAAAGGTTTTTACCCCAAATATATCGACCGATATAGTTGAGTTGCCAGTTGTCGAGGCTAGTGCTGCAGTCCCGATAAGATTTGAATTTGGTGATCTTGAAAAGGCAATAACGGATTTAAACACCAAAAAAGCCCCTGGCGTTGATAAAACCAGTAACAAGATGTTAATTGAGTTGCCTCGTATAGCTCGCAGAATCGTTCTTTTTATTTTTAATGCCATTTTATTTCTTGAGTACTTTCCCACAGAGTGGAAGGTGTCCTTGGTTACCATGATTCCTAAACCAGGAAAAGACCACACTAAAATTGAATCATACAGACCAATAAGCCTTTTGTCAAATATGTCAAAACTGTTTGAGAGGATGTTAATAACTAAGCTTAACCCTATTCTAAGCGACAAAGGATGTATTCCAAACCATCAATTCGGTTTCAGGAAAAAACATAGTACGATCGAACAAACTCACAGGTTAGTCAATGTTGTTAAGAAGACTTTTGAAGAGAGAAAATACTGCTCTGCGCTTTTCATCGACGTTTCTCAAGCATTTGATAAGGTATGGCATGAAGGCCTAATATATAAGCTAAAACTGAACTTGCCCGTAAACCTATATAAACTGCTAGATAGTTATTTAACCGAACGAAAATTTATTGTGAAAGAAGGAGATTTTTTGAGCTCACCCCAGCCAATCGAAGCCGGAGTTCCCCAAGGTAGTATATTGAGGCCCTTTTTATACTTATTGTATACTTCAGACATGCCAACTAGTAACTGAGTTCACACATCGACATTTGCTGACGACACAGCTTTTTTGAGCATTCACGAAAGACCCGAAGTAGCATCACGATATTTACAAGACCACATATTTAATTTAGAAAAATGGTTGAAGAAATGGAGAATAAAAGTGAATGAACAAAAATGTACTCACATAACCTTCACACTGCGTAAAGAAGGGGGGCAACCTATTCGGATAAATAACCAAACGATACCTCAGCTTTCAGACGTCAAATATCTCGGCATACATCTTGACCGGCGCCTTACATGGAAACGGCACATAGAAACAAAGTTAACACAAATGAAGTTGAAAGCAGTCCAACTAAACTGGCTTATTGGCAGAAATTCTACTCTAGCTCTAGATTGCAAACTTTTATTATACAAGTCAATTCTAAAACCAATATGGTGTTATGGCATTCAATTATGGGGCACTGCCTCAGCTACCAACGTAGAAAAAATTCAAAGGCGCCAAAACAAGATTCTTCGTATAATTACATCTGCTCCTTGGTATATAAAAAACTCGAACATCCATAAAGATCTAAACGTGCCAACAGTTAAAGCAGAAATAGCGAAACTTGCCATAAGGTATTTAAAGAAGCTTGAAACTCATCCGAATCCACTGGCCCGTAACATACTAAATGAACCTGGTTACATTCGACTAAGAAGGAGGGACACTGCTTCTCTCATCCGTACATCATAGGGATAACCCACAAATTACAGTAACCGTGAAACATACATTTTTTTTGTCCAGCACTGGTTGGACTTAACAAGTATATTTTTAGACTTAAGATATGAGTAATTATTGATAGTTCAATTATATTGAAGATACAATAAATAAAAATTGTGAAAAAAAAAAAATTTTATTTTCTTAGGTTTTTTTTTACCTTTTTATGAAACTCAACGGCCACTTCACACCTTCTCCTCCAAAATGCCAAAAGAAAAAAAGGCCGACATTTTGTTCAATGCCTCGTAGGAAGCCTTGGTCACGCCACCAAAATGTTTTAATTAAAAAAAACTTGGACCGCTAACTTATTTTCAGCAATTAGTATTCCTTGATCCTAAAACATTTGTTTTTGTTTACATTTGTATACTATAGCCGTCTTTCTTTTCATCTAACAGCTGACCATACTGCCTTACCCGCAGAAATTACAAATGAACAGGGTGCACACGACAGACGTCTTACTTAAATTTTATATCCTGCATAAAAGGTCGCTAAGAAAAAAATTCACTAGTAGGGCAAACGACCTTGATAAAATTTAATTACTTATTTTTCAAAAAAAAACAAAAATATAATAATACTTACAAATACAATGAAATGACATGGCAGAAAATTTTATATCGCTGTAGAGCAATAAAAGAAGAATTTGATAAATCTTACAAATCTTTAAATATAGATAGACAAATAGGTCAAAATACATTAGAAAAACATATTAAGATCCTTCTATAATGTTAAGAACAATACTCAATGTGCATTACCAAAGACTAACTCCCTCACATAGAATTGCAGCGGAAGCTTTCTTTCATGACATTAGGGATAAAGTTATACAGATATCGACAAAGAAAAACATTGACTTAAAGATACCAGAAACTATACAAGAAAGAATAGACGTGGCGTTAGAAACAAGACTACAAACAAGAAAAATAGAGAAACAAGTAACAACCAACACTATCGACATGGCTTCAGAAAACCTCAATGCAACAGAATTAGCATCAGTTTCAAAACTAATAACAGTATTTACGGGAGCTAAGGAAGAACTAAACCCATTTATAGCAAATTTAGAATTCATTAATGAAACATTTCCGGAAAATAAACAAACTTCATTCCTTAATTTCGTCTATAAAACTAAATTGACCACAAAAGTACAAAATAGATTGCGACAGATACAAATTCCAAGTAGTATTGATACACTTGTTTCAATTCTGAAAGAAACTTATAAAATCAAAAAATCACCTAATATTGTCATTAACGAACTAAGCAGAGTTATACAAACAGATAGTATAAGAAAATTTGCTGATAAAATAGAATCATTGACAATGGAACTAAATGAAATTCAAATAAGCATGCTAGGAGAAGAAAATAGAGATATCATTAGTAAAACAAATGCAGCATTAGCTTTCAACTCATTTAAAAATGGACTTGAAAACAAAGAAATAACCAGAACAATAGAAGCTAGCAGAGTAAAGAAACTTAGCGAAGCCATCGATCATCAGTCAACACTTAGCATTCGTTGTGAACGGTCGTGATTTTTAATAGTTTATGCTTTTTGATGGATCCTCCGCCTAATAAAGTATGTGCAAAGTGTTTTGGTTTGCTGAAACCAAATATTATTAAATGCCATTTGTGCAGAGCTCATTATCATTTTTTCTGTGCTGGCGTTGATGACAAATTAAAAGAAGTTTTTATTAATAATAAGAATATCGTTTTTAACTGCAATGATTGCCTTAAAGTTACATCTAATTTAATTTCGCATGTCTCTTCATTAACTTCTGAAGTTAAAGAGCTAAAACATATGCTGAATTCCTCTTTCTGTGATGAACTTAAAGATTTAAAAAAACAATTCTCTTATTTTTCACACAAAGAGAATAATAATCAACAAAATAATCAACAAATTTGCAAAGACATTCATACAGTTAAAAATGCCAATTATATTGGTTGTGATGTTGTTTCTGAACAAATTACAAATGATAACACTCTAAAAACAAAAAACAAACCTGTTTTAACTGCTACATCATCTCTTTTATCTCTGCCTTCTATCTCATCTAATGTGAGGGAGAATGATGTTTTTAATAATAATATACAAACAGAAGCTCAAGCAACTGGTTGGATTGATGTGCACAAGGGTAGGCGCAGAAGGGGGCGCATAATTATAGGTGTAAATGATTCTAAAGATCTAGAAGTGGTTGTGCAGAAAAAATGGGTTCACCTATCTTCATTTAAACCTACTGTTTCAGCGGAGCAAATTATCAGTTATGTTGCAAAACATACTAAAATTGAAAAACAAAACATCAGCTGCTATAAATTAGTGAAGAAAGATGCTGATTATAGTGCTTTAAAGCGAATTAACTTTAAATTGGGTATTTCTCCAGCCTTTTATAATGAAATAACGAAGTCTGAGCTCTGGCCTACTGATATAAAAGTACGCCCTTTTGTAAATTTTCAAGAGAAAGAGACTCTGCTACTACAGCGCTAACATTAAAAAATCAAGTTTTTAAAATTTATTATCAGAATTTATCCGGAATGCGCACCAAAGCTAGAAATGTTTATGATTTTTCATCTCAATTTGATTATGATGCTATTGTGTTAGTAGAAACGTGGTTAAATGATGACTTTTTCAGTGCTGAATTTTTTAATACTCGCCTTTACAGTGTCTATCGTAAAGATAGGAGCGCAGAACTTACTGGATATTCTAGAGGTGGAGGTGTTTTAATTGCTGTTAAGAGTCAATATGAGTCTAATGAATGTTTTATTGACAACAAAAAAGGATTGTTAGATCAACTGATTGTATCTGTTTCTGGATTAAATACAGTTTTATATTTAAGTGTATCTTATATACCACCGCATAGTTCTGATGTAATTTATTCTTTTCATTTAAACAATATAATTTCATTGGATGAGAATTTGGCATTGAATTCGTATATTTGTGTTCTTGGAGATTTTAATCTACCTGACATATTGTGGTCAATAATTAATGATGATTCTTTATTAACACCCCTCAATATGAAAAAAGATCATGAAATAAGTTTTATTGATGGTTTGCTTAGTTTGAATTTAATTCAAATAAATAATTTGCCAAATCAATTGAACCATCTTCTTGATTTGATTTTTGTACACTATGATTGGAAAATAAAAATTTATGAGTCTTTAATGCCAATTTCTTTATCTAATGTTCATCATATGCCTTTAATTGTTGAAATATCACTCTTAAATTTTTTTAAATGCTCTAAATTATCAAACTATAATAGTTTCAATTATAATTTATGTAACTTTGATGTGCTTAACTCTATATTTAATTATATTGATTGGCTGCAAGTTTTTAATAGTCAAGGAGTTTCAAAATGCTATGATGAATTTTTAAGCAAAGTGTTATCTGTTTGCAATAAATATATTCCAATTAAAAAACCAAAGCCTTATAAGATTCCATGGTATACCAATGGCCTTAAAAAACTTAAAAATCTTAGGAATAAATTCCATAAGCGTTTTATTGAATCTGGTAACCCTGAATTTCAAAATAAATTTAAGCATTATCAGCGTGAATTTAATTGTTTAAATAAATTTCTTTATAAACAATTTTTAATTGAAAAGGAACAGCACATGAAAAGCAATCCTAAAGCTTTTTGGTCTTTTATTAAATCTAAAAAACAATCTTCAGATATTCCTTCCAAGATGAAATATCAAGGTATTACATCACGATCTTGTACTGAAGCTGTTAATATGTTTTCTAACTTTTTTAAGTCTAACTTTGAGTTACAAAGTAATTGTAGTGTTACGTCAACATACCTTTTGTCCAACTTGGATATAGGAATTATTACTGTCTCTGAGATCGATGTAGCTGATGCGATTTCTCAAATTAAAAACAGTTTTAATTCTGATGGTGATGGTCTTTGTGCATATTTGTTAAAGAAGTGTGCTTCTACTCTGACAGTACCTTTAACATACATTTTCAATTTATCTCTAGAAGAAGGAATTTTCATTGACCGTTGGAAGTCAGCAGTTATTACACCGGTCTTTAAAAATGGTAATAGAGATGATGTGTCGTGTTATAGACCTATTTCTAAGCTAGATTGCGTTTCTAAAATCTTTGAGCATATTATTTTTAAAAAACTTTTCTTCCTTACTAAGTCTTGAATATCTCCTCACCAACATGGTTTCTACTCAGGTAGGTCAACTACAACAAATTTAATGGTTTTTACTGAATATTGTAGTTCAGCCCTTGAACAAGGTAGTCAAGTAGAAGTTGTTTACACTGATTTTTCTAAAGCATTTGATAAAGTATCTCATGTTATACTTTTATCTAAACTGAAACAACTAGGTTTTCATTCTTCATTTTTAAAATGGATTAGTTTATATTTAGGAAACAGACTTTGCAAAGTTGTAATTGAAGGCTTCGAATCTAGTCCTTATTTGCAGACGTCTGGTGTCCCTCAAGGCAGTGTGTTAGGTCCACTATTTTTCAATATGTTTATTAATGATATCTCCTCTTGTTTTACTAAGTCTAAATATCTTTTGTATGCTGATGATTTGAAAATATTTATAAAAGTTGATTCTTTAGATGATGCTTCCGCCCTTCAAAAAGATTTGGTTAATTTATATTCATGGTGCATTTCAAATAAATTGCATCTAAACTTTTCGAAATGTTACCATTTATCATACCACAAGTCTTTAAATCCTCTTATGCCTATTTTCTACATTGGTAATCAGAAATTAGGAGTTGTAACTACAATGCTTGATCTTGGTGTAGTTTTTGATTCCTCTTTGTCTTTCGCTTCCCATATTGACTATATATTGCCTAAATCTTATAGGATGCTTGCTTTTTTAAAAAGGAACTGTTCTGATTTTACGGACCCTCATACGATAGCAGTATTGTATACAGCTTTTGTAAGGTCTAAGCTAGAATATGCTTCTGTCATTTGGAAACCTTATTGTACTGTACATATTGTACGTTTAGAAAAAGTTCAAAAAACATTTATAAGATTTGCTCTTAAATCATTTGCCTTTGTTGATCCACAACCTGTTTATAGATCAAAATGTTTGCTTTTAGGGTTGCAGACTTTAGAATATCGTAGAATGTTCCAATCTTTACTGCTAATTTTTGATATTATTAATGGTACTATTGACTGCCCAGATCTTCTTTCTTATATTCCGTTTTATATTCCGCCGAGAAAGCTTAGATTTATTGATTTATTCAAAGTACCATTTCACCGAACTAACTATGCTCTTAATTGTTCTTTATCCCAAACTTTTACTCTTTATAATGCTATCAACTTGCAGTTACAAAATAGTGAATTTAAATCATATGTAGAGTTTTGCACTACCAAAGAAAACTTTAGGTTATTTTTAATTATAGTTTTAAAACAATTTTATAATAATTTATAGTTTCCTTACATGTAAAATTTTAATTTAAAGTAAATCATAGTCTGTAAGGAATTGTTAATTCTAAAGACTGAAATAAATGAAATAAATGAAATGAAATGAAATATAGCAATGGAAACAACAACAGATATCAGACAAAATCAGATACTGCTCCAAACAAGTAGTAATTTCAGAAACAATAGAAAAAACTGGAACAATTTTAACAATAACAATAGCAATAATCGCAACCAGAATAACCATTACAATAGAAACAACACCGATAATTACAATAGAAATATTAGGTACAGGAACAATAATAATTTTCAAAGAAATAATAACAACAGGAACAATTACAATAATAGAAGAATAAACAATAATATATACAATAGTAGACGATATAATAATTCCAACTACAATAACAACAATAATTATCGAAATAACAACAATAACCATCTCAACTTTAACAATAATAACCGTAGAATGAACAGAACCATAAACCATATGTACAATCAGGGAAACTCCCAAATTCCGGAGATTTTAGGCCACCAGAGATCTCCGGAACAAGATCTATAAAGAAAAAATATATAACCATTAGAAACAATGTCTATAGCATTTCATCTAATCTTAAAAAATATGTAAAACTAAATATAAAAGACACTCATCGAGCACTTACATTTATGATGGACACAGGCGCCGATGTATCTTTGGGCAAAGAAGATATTTTATACAAATATGATGAAGATCCAGACGATTATTATCATTTAACAGGGATTACAAAAGAAGAAATAAAATCATTAGGTTCCACCAACATTTATATTAATAATCGACGAAACTACACTTATTCACAAAATACAACTAGTAGAACATGACTTTCCAATCCGCACCGATGGTATACTGGGAAGAGATTTTTTATTAAAATACAACTGCAATATAGACTACGATAAATTCATACTGACCATTAACAATTAACAAGAAATCTTGACATTACCCATACAAAATAACACATTCAAAATAAACACAATAAAAATACCACAAGAAGTGAAATAATCATTCCTTTTCAATTAGACATAGAAGAAGACGGAGTAGTATGCAATCGCGAAATTAGTAAAGGTATATTTTTAGCAAACACTATAATTCCAAAGAACGGAAATAAACATATAAAATTGTTGAACACTCTAGATGAAACTACGGAAATAAAAAACTTAAAAGTAGAAACAACACCACTAAAAAACTATAATAATTATATATAGAACTAGCAATGATAAAAGAAAAGAAATATATGAAAAAAAAATATTCAAAAAATTGCTAGCTGACCTAAAACTAACACCACTAAAAAACTATAATATATATAGAACTAGTAATGATAAAAGAAAAGAAATATATGAAAAAAAAAAGATTCAAAAAATTGCTAGCTGACCTAAAACTAGAAGACAATAACAGCTGTGAAAGGAAAGAACTATCAAAAATTTTGGAAAAATATCAATCAATATTTCATTTAGATGGAGAGAGCCTAACAACTAATAACTTCTATAACCAAACCATCCAACTAAGTGATAGAAACCCCGTTTATATAAAAAATTATCGTTTACCTCAAACACACATAGAGGAAATAGACAACCAAGTAACGGATTTACTAAAACAAAAAATAATAGAACCATCCATAAGCCCATACAATGCAACCCTCTTATTAGTTCCAAAGAAAGGACAAGACAACATAAAAAAATGGAGATTAGTCGTTGATTTTAGGAAACTCAATGACAAAATAATAAATGATAAATTTCCACTAATAAGACTAGATGATATTTTGGACAGATTGGGAAGAGCAAGATATTTTTCTACATTGGACATGACAAGTTCATTCCATCAAATTGAACTTAATAAGGAATCAAGACCATTTACAGCTTTTTCTACAATAATTGGTCATTACCAATATACTAGATTACCATTTGGACTGAAGATATCTTCTAATAGTTTTCAAAGAATGCTAACCATAGCTCTATCGGGATTGGAATCAGAAGCATTTTTATATGTGGAAGATATAATAGTTTTCGGAAGATGTAAAAGTTTTCGACAGATTATCAAAATACAATCTAAAACTGAATGCAAGCAAATGTTGTTTTTTAAAACCAGAAGATATATATTTAGGTCACTTAATAACATCAAGTGGAATTGAACCAGATCCAGCTAAGTACGAAATAATTTCGAAATATCCAATTCCTAAAAATGCTGATAACGTCAGAAGATTTGTAGCATTCTGCAATTATTACAGAAGGTTTATCAAAAACTTTGCGGATATAACAGACTTTTGAAGAAAAATACAAAATTTGAATGGTCCGGAGAATGCCAAAAAGCATTTGAAACATTGAAAGAAAAATTAATCAGTCCACCTATTTTGCAATCCCCAGATTTTGACAAAACATTCGTTCTAACAACCGACGCATCAGATTTTGCACTAGGCGCAGTTTTATCACAAGGTTCAATAGGAGAAGATCTACCAATATCTTATGCAAGTAGATCACTGAATAAACATGAAAAGAACAATCCAATAATTGAAAAAGAATTATTAGGCATATATTGGGGAATACAGTTTTTTCGACCTTACTTATATGGAAGGAAATTTACAGTTTTCACAGACCATAGACCATTAGTTTCACTATTCACACATAGAAACCCAAGTTCTAAATTAACGCGTATAAGACTGCAACTTTCCGAATACGAATTTGAAATTGTCTATAAAAAAGGAGCAAATAATACTAACGCGGATGCATTATCACGGATAAAAACTGATTCCACAATATTAAAAAACATGATACCATTAGAAAATGATATTCATGCTAAAAAAACATTAGTAGTAACAAGAGGTATGAAGAAAAAGTCATCAGAAAATAATATCATTAGCGGATCTCAAAAAGAGCCTGATCAACTCCACATATGGGACTGCACTTCGATAAATGATATAAAGCGCGCAACTAAATTAAAATTTATATTAGAAAAACGGCCAAAAGATGATATAAGAAAATGTTATAAGGATACGTTAGAAACGTATAGAGATATTAATAAAACACGTGTTAGATATAGCGATAATCCAAAGCACTTAGGTACTCTCTTGGAGAAGCTTTCATCTTGTTTAAAATTAACAAATAATAAGATATTTGCAATCGACAAGAATGATGCAATATTTATTATATTTCCTGCAGAAGAATTTAAGGCCAGATACAATGAAGCATGCAAACATAATAAAGATGACATAACTATATTATTATATGAAAAACCTCAGACAATAACAGATAATGAAAAACAACAAAAATTATACAACTTTATCATGATACGCCACAAGGAGGACATTTTGGAATACATAAAAAATTATTAAAATTAAAACAAAAATATATATGGAAAGGAATGAACAAATCAGTAAAAGAATATGTATCAAAATGTAATTTATGCCAGAGAAACAAACAAAATAAACATACAAAAGAACCGCTAAAAATAATAGATACTCCAATAAATAGTTTTGACACTATTGTAATTGACTACGTCCAACAAACAAATTTAGATATATACTAACTATGCAATGCGAATTGACTAAATATATAATTGCTTGTGCAATTGATACAAAAGAAGCAAAGTCAGTAGCTAAAGCACTAACGGAAAATTTAATCCTTAAATACGGATTATTTCGCATACTCAAATCGGACAGAGGAACAGAATTTACAAATGAACTAATGAAGGAGATATGTGAACAACTAAGGATAGAACAAAGACTCTCGACTCCATACCACCATTAGACTAGGTAGTGTTGAAAGAAACCATATTTTTTATCTTTTGTAGAAAATGACAATTGGGAAAAATGGATCCCATACTACACATTTGCGTACAATACAACTCCTCACGTAGATACTGAATACTCAACTTTTGAGCTAATTTTCGGAAAATTACCAAATTTACCTGGAGATGAAGTCATGAATCATCCCAAAATATACAATTTCGAAAATTATGCTAATGAAATAAAAGCAAGACTAAAATATTCTCTAGAGAATGCTAGGAATATGATAGAAAGTGTAAAAAGGAAGAGATAATTAGACTCTCATAACAAGTTAAATAGGATAGAATTAAAATTGGAGAATCTAGTAAAAGTAGAGAATAGAAAAAAGAATGAACCACCGTATAGAGGTCCATATACCATATTAGATATAGATGAATTAAATGTATTAGTTAAGATCAATGATAAGACAAAAACCTACCATAAAAATTTACTAAAGAAATACCAAAATAAATTAACGTAAAATTCTTTTGAATAAAATTTAATCTTAATGACCTACATCAAATTATAAAGCAAATACAAAAATGTTATCATAAATACCATTAAATAACAAAAAAAAAAAAAAAAACATTAAGAAAACAAAAAAAAAATTTAAACCAAAATGTAAAAATTCTCCAATCTCAATTGTACAATTTTCTTTTAAGGGTAAGGGTGTAGTGTATCCAACATAATCAGTTGTAGTGTAGTGTAGTGTAATGAACTTCAAAACAGAAAGTTGATTCTACACGCGCTGCATTATGTTGATGTCTGCACTTTTATATTTTTTAATTCTTCTACCTTCATATACGTTCGTACGTAAACCTTTTTGTAGTTTATAAAAAATCTTGTATAATCACACGAACATATATGAATGTATTTAGCAATAAGTAATTTTAATATTAAGTAGAAATTGAGTGATTTAATTCACTCAAAATAATAATAAGAAATTAGTATATAAGAAATGTAAATTTTAAATTAAGTCAGAATGAATAAAGAATATAGTCTTGACAACAAGACAAAAGTCTTTTATTGATTTCTACATCTACATCTCCAAACTATAATCTTGGTATCAAGATAAGTTTGGAGAGGACCTTTTAAAAAAGGAATAAACATAATACAAAACCTTTTTGTCCTACTTGTGGTTCGAGAATTGAACTACCTAAAAACACCAAGCTAGGTACTACCAGCTCTATACTCACTCGTCAACAAACTAGAAAAAATACTTTCGATGAAAATCGAACAGCAGACAATTCGTTGTCACGGATGAACAATCTCCTATAAATACGACAAATTTATCAGGATCCTCTCAGCGTAGCTTAGAGTGTGATAGAGAGATCATAAGAAATTTAGTGACAACCGCTGTAGCAGTCTGAAATGCTATCGACTCTAAATCAAACTTTAGCCCAATTTGTTGAGACAAATATGGAAGCAGGGTTTCGCCGATTCGATTTACAAAATGCGAATAATTCATTTTACGGTTCAGAATCCGAATATCCCATCCCAGAATAGAAGCGATTCTATGTCTGTAGCAAATCAATCATTAAGTCAGTCAATAACCAAACACACCACAATGTACATATAAATGCAAGTCCTGCTAACGCTAGAGAGTTTCGTTCGGGATCAGCTAGCGATTTGTCTTTACGACCTGATAAATTAAGCGAGATAGTAAGTAACTGGAAATTAAAATACTCAGGAAATTTAGGCGGGTTATCAGTTGATGCTTTTCTCTCCAGGGTTGAGGCTTTAACAAATCAGACCTTAGGCGGGAACTTCAATTTGCTTTGCGACAATGCTAGTACACTTTTTGAGGGCAAAGCAAATACTTGGTTTTGGCGTTATCACCAGTCCGTGCGTGAAATAAGGTGGCCCGAGCTTTGCTCTGCTCTACGCAGCCAGTATAGGGATACAAGAACGGATATGGACTACAGGGAAATGATAAGAGATAGAAAACAAAAACCTGGGGAGAGTTTCGACACCTTCTATGAATCTATAGTAGACCTAACAGATCATCTGGAGCAAACTATAGATGAACGTTCTCTAGTCGAAATATTGCGTAGGAATTTGCTTCCTGAGATACAACAAAGAAAAAGAAATACTCTTCAGAGGGGCTCAACCTTCCCTAAACGCGTTTCTGAACTAGTAGATCCACTGATAGAGGACAATAAGCAAGATTTTGAAGAAGTCGACTGCGTCTCCGAATTAGGCCTCTGCTGCTGGAATTGCGGTAAATTAGGACATCGCTATGAAGACTGCATGTCAAAGAAAAATGTTTTTTGTTATGGATGTGGTGCCGCAATATGTATAAACCTACATGCCGCAAATACAATCCGTCAAAAAACTTAACCGGTGCCCAAATAGGGGCACGCAAAACCCTAAACAGGCAAACAGTAGATCGTTCAACGAGCATGGATCAGTCTTAATTCGTGATCGAATAGATAAAATACCAGACTTAGTAAATTATAATGCCCAAAAAAACATCTTAGACCTTTAATAACTTTTCATGTTAGAATGGAGAAATACAAAAAAGTAAAAGAAAGAATTTTCAACTGTCCAACAGATGAAAATAAAACTAAAAGATCTACCCAACGTGCGAGAAAGTTTTGGAAAAATGTAACAGAGAGACATAAAGTAGTATCAACCTGTTTAATAGGGGGTGGAAATGATATTCGGCCTTATGCTGAAGTCATGCTTTTTGGGGAAAAAGTAACAGGACTCCTGGACACAGAGGCCTCAATTAGCTGTATAGGGGGGAAATTGGCTACAAAGATTTTAGAATCAGGTATTTCATACAAGAAAATGACCTCGAAAGTTCGAACTGCGGATGGAATGCCACAAAGTATTGTTGGTTTTATTAAAACGGAAATTATTTTCAGGTCTATAAAAAAATCTATAGATATCTATATAATATCTTCTCTTTCACAGTCGCTATATCTCGGAATAGATTTTTGGAAATCTTTTGGCCTGCTATCTGATAATTTTCTTACCGCATTTTCAATTTGCTCACTTAACATGTGTTCGGTAGATAGTTCTTTAAAAACATGTATATTAAACGAGTATCAAAACTTTTCTATTAAACGAAGTAATAGAAAAGTTTCCCTCATTCGTTAAGGAAGGTTTAGGAAAGACTACTTTAGTTAGTCATTTCATTGATATAGGTGACGCCAAAGCAATAAAACAGCGCCACTACCCAGTTTCACCGGCCATAGAAAAATTAATGTATGATGAATTAAACAGGATGATGAGCTTAGGAATCATAGAAGGATCAAACAGTGGAAGATGTTAAATATCTCGGACACGTGTTAGGAAATAGTGTTATTCGAACTGACCCTGACAAAATTTCTGCCGTTATAGAGTATCCGACACCCAAGTCAGTTAAAGATTTCAGACGTTTTCTTGGAATGGCTGGGTGGTATAGGAAGTTCATCGGGAACTATGCTTCTTTGACAACTCCTCTGACTGTTCTTCTGAAGAGTAAGAGAACGTTTGTTTGGAATAGTGATGCCTAGATATCTTTCCAGGAGTTAAAATGTCTGTTAAGCTCAGCACCTGTCTTGCATAGTCCAGATTTCGCTAAACCGTTCTATATACATTGCGATTCAAGCAAGACAGGCATAGGAAGCGTATTGGTTCAAGTAAATTTGGAGGGTGATGAAGTTCCTGTGGCATTTATGTCAAAAAAACTTAATAAAGCCCAAAGAAATTACTCCGTGACCGAACAAGAATGCTTAGCTGCTATGTTAAGTATAAAAAAGTTTCGTCGCTATATTGAAGGGCATGAGTTTACTGTGGTGACCGATCATGCGTCACTAAAGTGGCTCATGTCCCAAAATGACCTAAGTTCCAGACTAGCAAAATGGTCATTAAAACTCCAAGGCTATAACTTTAAAATTTTACAGAAAAGGTAGCCAAAACATTGTCCCTGATTCACTTTCTCGTGCCATTCTAGACGATTCAGCCCATTGTTAGTCTGATAGTGCAGCTGACTTTGCCGTTAGTAATTTATCAGATGATGCAGGGGTTTTATTGACTTAAAGTCACCATATTTTGTTACGGACGAATACAACGAACTTATTAAAAATGTTGGTAAAAATCAAAGCAAGTTCCCTGATTTAAAAATTTTGAACAACTTGGTATACAGACGAATAGAACACGCAAACGGTGAGCAACTTCATGATGATCTGTGTTGGTTATGGGTACCACAGGAAATGATCCAGGACATTTTGAGAATGGCTCATGATAATCGACTTTCGGCACATTTCCGTATTAACAAAACCTTAGAACGCGTGCGAAGATATTATTTTTGGTCAGGATTAGTGAATTATGTAAAGGAGTATATTAATAGGTGTGATATATGTAAAGGCACGAAGCATCCCAATATTGTTCTTAGGCCTCCTATGGGTAAGCCAGCCATGTCAGAACGTTTATTTCAAAAGTTATACGTGGACTTTCTTGGGCCCTATTCTCGTTCAAGTTCAGGCCATGTTGGCACTTTTGTAGTCTTGGACCATTTTTCAAAATATCCTTTCTTACACCCAGTAAAAAAATTTCAGCAGATGTAATATCTAAATATTTAGAACAAAACATTTTTCACATGTTTGGTGTACTAGAGACTATAGTTTCTGATAATGGAGCCCAATTCAAGTCGAAAATTTTTGAAAAGATATAACATATATCATACTCTTACCGCAATACATTCGCCACAGGCAATTGCATCCGAGCGTATCAATAGGTCTGTAATATCAGCAATCCGAGCGTATGTGTCTCCAAATCAGAAAAACTGGGACGAAGTCCTCAGTAGTATAGGCTGTGCACTTCGATCAAGCGTACATTCTGCAATTGAAGTCGAACCGTATCGTTTGGCGTTTGGCCAGCACATGATAACAAATGGACAAACTTATGGGTTATTGCGTAAACTTAATATCTTAGAAGACAGGACAGTAAATTTTACAAGAGAGGATTCCATGGAACTAGTGCGGAAGAGAGCTAAGCAACTTATGGAAAAATAATTTAAACGTAACGAGAAAACATATAATTTAAGGTCAAGGGAAGTATCTTTTAGAGAACGCCAAGAGGTATTTAGACGTAATTTCAGGCAATCAAACTTTGAAAGGGGTTATAACGCCATGCTTGATCACGCGTTTATTAAAGCGCGAATTAGGAAAAAACTTGGGAACTGTTACTGCGAAGTTATGGATCTTCAAGGAAAATTAGTAGGAAGATATCACGCAAAAGATCTCAAAGTTTGATGAAATTCATTGTAAAGGAAAAAGCATTCATTCTCAAGCCTTTCGGACAATTGATTTAAATACGATCTAACACAAAAAATATAATTTAAAAAAAATATTTTATAGTATGCTTGTGTGCTAGCGGAATCACATTTTGAATTCCCAAAATCTGATCTTGGCTGGGAGGTTGTGTACAGGCGCTAGGTGTTTTCAAAATATTAAACTATAACGGATAATACTGCCATTGAAGATATAATAGCCCTAAATTTTTCCCCAATTAACCATCTCACACTAAGAAATCCTTATTAGCTACAACTTTGCATCTTTGAGCAATAATTTAATGCACTTGTGTTTGTAATCACGCCACCTTAAACTTCAGCTATTGACACCGAGCTTTAGATAAACTTCAAATAGCAGTCACGCCAAGTTTTCAATTCTATTTTCCACGTGCACCTAAAGCTTCCACTTAACAGAGGAAAAAACCCAGTCAGATTTTTTTTTTTTTTTTTTGGAAAATACCCTAAAGTGCATTTGCTATCTACAGCAAATTCTTATAAACGTCTAACAAGGTAATTTTTCTTGTTGAAAAGCAAAAAAAAATAAATTTATTTATATTTTATTTCAAGTATTATATCCATTAAGCCTTATAATCTGGGTTTTAAATTGTCAAGTACAACATCTTTTGTTTTACGTTGGTGCCTAATCCCAATACGGGTAAGTTATCACCCATCTAATTTAATCATCGCCTAGTGCTAACCTAAGGCATTTTCCCACAGGTTTGGCACCACTTATTATACCTAGTAGTAAAATCACCAAAAGTTAGAAGCACCTATATGCCCCAAATATTAGAAACGACAAATATTAGAAACGATTAATGTGCAAAAGTGACCTGATGGACATCAGAAAAGTTGAATCCTTAAACGCCAAATCAAAACTTTAATCGGGAGAAAAAAAAATTCAAAAACGTTT
Organism: Phasia obesa; assembly: GCA_949628195.1. NCBI lineage: Eukaryota > Metazoa > Arthropoda > Insecta > Diptera > Tachinidae > Phasia > Phasia obesa. Next base: position 23,085,279 of record OX451220.1, read on the forward strand.
TAAACCTATCTTCACATATAAAAATTTGAGTGAAAACCCAGCTTTTATTAAAGCTCTTCATAAAATTGGCACAACAAAAAAATTAACTAATTATTTTATTTCAGAAAGAAATTTTCATTGAAAAAAAAAACATAAAAAAAACTTTCTAAACATTGTTGCTGATAATGAATAGTAAATAATTTTATTCATGAATTAAAACGTAAAACAAGCAGAAACCAGAAAGAAATCATTGATCAATAACTGCTCATAACTGTTATACACTATCTTAGCTCCTCATACTTATATACACCCATTAGCTAAATGTACATTCATCGTGGGAGAAGCAAGAAAATGTAAGTAATTTCATTACATATTTATACTTGTAGATAGCACCAACTTTAAACTTTATCATTCACAAAATTTATAAGTATTAAAATGTCACATAATTTATATACATAAAAAATTAGTCAAAAACAAGTAAAAGTGCTATATTCGGCCGTGCCGAATCTTCTATACCCTTCACAACGGTGATTTTATTTATACAGACATGTACAGCATTATCCATATTGTTGACTCTTTACTTAAATAAAGTCGTATGAGAAAAAATCATTATTCATGAGTTAAAGAAATAGAAGACAAATTCCGTTTTTGTCGCCGTGTTGTCAGCTACTTAATGATATTGAATCCGACAGCTACATCGTAAACTCTGACATTGTTGTAGAAATACTTATTTTGCTTTTATAAAATAAAATAACTTTTTAGAAATTAGTTTAAGTTGACGACAGCCACAACGGTGGCCGTGTAGCCATGTAGCTTAGCTGACTTCAAAATAATCGTTTTATTTTTGACAGTTTGTAGTCGGTATCCTGATGATGTCTATGTGTTTAATGCACCTAGGTTTTAAAACAGAGATATCATCTATTTAAAAATCAAACGCATTTAAAAAAATCAAACGCATTTAAAAAAAATCAAACGCATTTAAAACAAGTAAAAGTGCTATATTCGGCCGTGCCGAATCTTCTATACCCTTCACCACGGTGGTTTTATTTATACAGACATGTACAGCATTATCCATATTGTTGACTCTATACTTAAATAAAGTCGTATGAGAAAAAATCATTATTCATGAGTTAAAGAAATAGAAGACAAATTCCGTTTGCTACAATTGTCGCCGTGTTGTCAGCTACTTAATGATATTGAAGCCGACAGCTACATCGTAAACTCTGACATTGTTGTAGAAATACTTATTTTGCTTTTATAAAATAAAATAACTTTTTAGAAATTAGTCTAAGTTGACGACAGCCACAACGGTGGCCGTGTAGCCATGTAGCCATGTAGCTTAGCTGACTTCAAAATAATCGTTTTATTTTTGACAGTTTGTAGTCGGTATCCTGATGATGTCTATGTGTTTAATGCACCTAGGTTTTAAAACAGAGATATCATCTATTTAAAAATCAAACGCATTTAAAAAAATATGTTACTCTATATACACACATACATACATATGTATATTCTTATATATTATGTTACAGTCATGATTTTCATTTTCAAAGAAATATTTAAATTTTTGTTTTAATTTTTCGAAAATTGTGTGTAAAAATTTTTTGTAAAAATATTTTTTTAAAAATTTTTTGTAAAATTTTATTCGAAAATTTTTTGGAAAATTTTTTAAAAAAATTTTGTTTCTCCTATTTTTCTGTAAAACATCTTTTTGAAAATGCTTTGTAAATATTTTTGAAAAAAAATTTTAAAATTTTTTTTTAAAAAATTAAAAAATTTTTTTTTTTTTAAAAAATTTGATTGAAATTTTTTTGTTAAATTTTGGACCTTTCTCCAATCTATATTGAGTTAGAATGGTCAGACTAAAGCAAAAAGAAATCCTTACAAAAAAAATTTATCATATTGACACATGGGGGGTCCATTTAACTGCTCCTATTTGTCAGTGGGTACCCTGTGGGTCCATTGGCTACCTCTATGCGTATTGCTTTTTATTAAGGTCTCTAATACAAATCAAAGCAGAAAAACCCTACCAATCTAAAAACAAACTAAAATCGCCCCGCGCAGGGGGTTATTGATCCCCCGAGATCTGTATGCGATCTGTCACACTCTAATATTTATTTGACAAAAAAAGGCAAAACAGAATCATTAAAGCCGAAAAAAATTAAAAAAAAACGTAAAACAAATATAGGTGGGCGTGGTTTTTGGCCCGTAGCCTCCAAAGGAATGATCCGATGTTGCTGAATTGCAATACCAAAATTTTCGAAACTATGCCTGACAGATTGGTGTGCTTAAATTTTTTGTATCTCTTCTGGTGCCTTGGCAAATGACATTACCACACTAACACGGACAGACGGACATCGCTTAATCAACTTCTCTAAATATAAGGATCCAGAATATATATATATATATATATACTTTATTGTAGAAATTACACACGGAATGACAAACTTATATATACCCTTTCCACCTGTGGTAAAGGGTATAATAAGTGCAAAAAAAAGTTTATTAAAAGAAAAGTGTAACTTACAAATACAAAATTATAAAGATAGCCTCATAAAAGTATAAAGAATTGTCAATGGAGAACTCAAAATTTAAAGAAAAGTTGCAAAAATCAAGGTGAAAAGAAGAACATAGTAGTTATATAAAGTCTTGCATTTACATCTCTCTATATAATTTGTATGACTCTAAATGAATATGTTATTGTAGTATATATATAAAAAATATGTATGTATATTATTATGTATATTTACAAAAATAAATGTGCATATATGTATATAAAGTTATTATTATTATATTTATTGGCAACATTATTCCTATTGGCAACATGTTGAATAGAATTTGTTCTACTAAATTTATCGATTACATTTTTTTTTAAACATTTATATATAACAAAATCATGAGTTTTTCCAAAATACGATAAGATTTCACATTTTCTTTTGTTTATATCAATTATTGTTATATTGCAATATTATAGGTGTTTAATTGAAAATGCCGTGTTTAATATAATGAATATAATGAATTTTATACTATGTCTTAAATAAATTTTAAGAATGTTTTTCTAATTTATTCAAAATTTGATTTTCAGTGGTTGATAATATAAGTGATAGTGGTTGTTGTAAACAGATGGGTTTATCAGTTATTAAGGTTTCGGAACTTATAGTGATGAGCATGGTAGGGTGGGCTACATGTTGCATAACACAGATTAACTTTGTACAGATAAATTTTTTCATTCATTTTTGCAACGTATAGTAGTTACCGGTTACTTTTGGTCTAATTTTTATTGTTTATTTATTTTAATTTTCAATTGTTAAAGAGCAGATTGTTTATTTTTTTATTTTTGCATGCATATTAAAATATATGGTTCTTGTGTAGTTAGTATCAAGGCCAAAGTAGGTACATGAACACACCCTATTAGCCGACGAGCCAGAGCCGGATTTATGCATGCCAGTACTTAACTTAACCTTTTAAAACAGTATTTAAACTTTCATCGTTATATGCTTGGCGCCCAACGTGGGACCCACATAAATGCATATTATTTGAACTTTGTTTCCATCAGTTTATTTCGTGGGTCACTGGTGAACTTTCTGCTATTAATATTTTTTTTTCACACAAATTCTCTTAAAATTGCTATCTTTTTCGTTATTTCAAATGGAATATAAAAATATACAGAAATGTTTTTATACCATGAAGAATAAAGATTGAATCAATCACTCTTTTAATTGCTGTGCTTGGACTTAATTTTCTGGAAGACAACATTCTAGTTATTACCAACACAAAACTTTTCTTTTTCTAATTATGTATCTTTTTTCTGTATAGGAATCTAGACTCTGGATGTTTTTCTGGATCTTGCCGACAGAACCCTTAATATTTTATTTTAAATATCTTAAAAATCTTGGTTTAAAGGATTCGCATTATTTGAATGAAAACAGATTCAATATACGCCATTAAATTAGAATTTCATTCTAACTTTTTTTTGAGAGAATTTATGTTGCTGTTATTTTTTTTATTTTATTTCAAGTTATTATTTATTTTCTTATTTCAACTTAGCCACTTATTTAATGCCACTAGAAAAATCATTATCACCACGAAGAGATCAAATCAAAGAATAAAATTTTCTGAGTGAACTTTTATCTACAATAATTCTTGCAAAAAAAACCGACTTCAAAACAGACAAACTTAAAATCATGTTTCTTTAAGATGGTAATTATACAATGATTATATTATATTCGAGGAAGATTGTAGCAGGATTTTTTAAATGTCATTGCACAAACTGTCAATTCAGATAAAAAAAAACTAATTTTTGAATTCAATAATCTAAAACAAATATCAGTCGATTATCTACCTGGGAAGCAGTACTTCCGGAGTATATAGGGGCACAAGACCCCAGGTTTCTGTGCTTTTTCAGGTCAAACCAATGCCAAACGACTGTCTGTATACAGCGGATAAAAAGTTTGGCTATATACATAAAGTTACACTAACTATTGCGACACCCTGTAATTTCCGAGTTCAAATTTTATACTTGTTATAGCGGTCGTAGCAATACAGGTTCATTGTAAATTTCAACCGTCTGTCTGTAACGGCTTAAAAGTTTGGTCATATATATCACTTTTACATTAACTATTGCGACACCCTGTAATTTATAATTTTAAATATTTATACTTATTTTAACACACATAGTAATGGACATTCTGTCTAATTGTTAAGTGTTTGTCAATAACTATTTAAAAGATAGGGTTATATATATCAAATGACGTCACCTATTGGGACACCCTTTAAATTCAAATTTTAATATAAATACTTGTTAAAGAGAACTTTGTCATACAGATTCTTTGTAAAATTTAACTTTGTGTCCATATACATCAAATTACATCAACTATTGGGACACCCTTTAATTTCCAATTTTAAATATTTATACTTGTTATACCAGACATAGTAGTGAACACTCTGTCTATTTTTCAAGTGTTTGTCTATAACGGTTCCAAAGATGAGGACATAATGGTCAAATTACATCAATAATTGGGACACCCTTTAATTTATCAAAATTTTATACTTGTTGTAATAGCGGACTAAGCAATATAGGTTCTTTGTACATTTCAACTGTCTATCTATAACAGTTGAAAAGTTTGGCCATATATATCACTTTTACATTAACTATTGGGACACCCTTTAATTTCCAAATTCATATTTTACACTTGTTATTTTAGCGGACTTAGCAATACAAGTTCTTTGTAAATTTCAACTGTCTGTCTATAACGGTTCAAAAGTTTGGCCATATATATATCAAAATAAACCAACTAATGGGACACCCTTTAATTTTAAATATTTATACTTATTATAACAGACATAGTAACGAACATTCTGTGCAACTTTCAAGTGTTTGTCTATAACGGTTCAAAAGATAGGACCATAAAGGTGAAATTACGTCACCTATGGGGTCACCCTTTAATTTTATTTTTTAATTACTTTTTGTTATTGGGAGCTATAGTGATACGCACTTTTTTCTAATTTTAAATGGGTGACCTACAAATTTCATAATACACGTAAAAAACGTGTATGTTGTATGGGGACACCCTTTAATTTTTAAACTTTTAAACTGTTTTTAAAATGGGACCAATCTGTAGCCATAACCTTTCTAATGGCGCAAAAATTTTTAAAATCGGTTCAGAAATGACCGAGTTCTGAAGGCACAAACATAAAAAAAAAGCAACATTCAGACGAATTGATAACCTCCTTCTTTTTTTGAAGTCGGTTAAAAAAGTTTTAAAGCGTTTTTGGAGTCTTCAATTTAATTGATTTTCATTTATTTTTTTTAGAGATTTCGGTGTATTCTATAAAATATTATTGTTATAACAGCTTTATTGTGAGGCAGCGAACTTAGTTACATAGAATGCCCTTATGACACAGCAATGAGAACTTGGCAGCTATTCCAGGTGCTAGTTCGACTTATGCACCGCCACCTCCCTTACCGGTAGCCCCTTCACAACCACTTGTTTATGAAGTATGTAAAAATAATATAACAATTAAAGGAAATTCGATTCGTACTGTATGCAACCATATATTTCACAAGTCCTGTTTTTATAAATCAACAAATAATAAACCATTTTGTCCTACTTGTGGTTCGAGAATTGAACTACCTAAAAACACCAAGCTAGGTACTACCAGCTCTATACTCACTCGTCAACAAACTCGCAAAAATACTTTCGATGAAAATCGAACAGCAGACAATTCGTTGTCACAGGATGAACAATCTCCTATAAATACGACAAATTTATCACGATCCTCTCAGCGTAGCTTAGAGTGTGATAGAGAGATCATAAGAAATTTAGTGACAACCGCTGTAGGTGCTCAGCAGTCTAAAATGCTATCGACTCTAAATCAAACTTTAGCCCAATTTGTTGAGACAAATATGGAAGCAGGGTTTCGACGATTCAATTTACAAAATGCGAATAATTCATTTAATACGGTTCAGAATCCGAATATCCCATCCCAGAATAGAAGCGATTCTATATCTGTAGCAAATCAATCAATAACCAAACACACCACAGACCTTAGGCGGGAACTTCAATTTGCTTTGCGACAATGCTAGTACACTTTTTGAGGGCAAAGCAAATACTTGGTTTTGGCGTTATCACCAGTCCGTGCGTGAAATAAGGTGGCCCGAGCTTTTCTCTGCTCTACGCAGCCAGTATAGGGATACAAGAACGGATATGGACTACAGGGAAATGATAAGAGATAGAAAACAAAAACCTGGGGAGAGTTTCGACACCTTCTATAAATCTATAGTAGACCTAACAGATCATCTGGAGCAAACTATAGATGAACGTTCTCTAGTCGAAATATTGCGTAGGAATTTGCTTCCTGAGATACAACATGAAATATTGAATATGGTCATATCTTCAGTAAGTGAGTTACGTAGCATTTGTAGAAAAAGAGAGTTTTTCCTACAGGACATTAGAAAAAGAAATACTCTTCAGAGGGGCTCAACCTTCCCTAAACGCGTTTCTGAACTAGTAGATCCACTGATAGAGGACAATAAGCAAGATTTTGAAGAAGTCGACTGTGTCTCCGAATTAGGCCCCTGCTGCTGGAATTGCGGTAAATTAGGACTATCAAGACTGCATGTCAGAGAAAAATGTTTTTTGTTATGAATGTGGTGCCGCAATGTGTATAAACCTACATGCCGCAAATGCAATCCGTCAAAAAACTTAGCCGGTGCCCAAATAGGGGCACGCAAAACCCTAAACAGGCAAACAGTAGATCGTTCAACGAGCATGGATCAGTCTTAATTCGTGATCGAATAGATAAAATACCAGACTTAGTAAATTATAATGCCCAAAAAACATCTTAGACCTTTAATAACTTTTCATGTTAGAATGGAGAATTACAAAAAAGTAAAAGAAAGAATTTTCAACTGTCCAACAGACCCAACGTGCGAGAAAGTTTTGGAAAAATGTAACAGAGAGACATAAAGTAGTATCAACCTGTTTAATAGGAGGTGGAAATGATATTCGGCCTTATGCGGAAGTCATGCTTTTTGGGGAAAAAGTAACAGGACTCCTGGACACAGAGGCCTCAATTAGCTGTATAGGGGGGAAATTGGCTACAAAGATTTTAGAATCAGGTATTTCATACAAGAAAATGACCTCGAAAGTTCGAACTGCGGATGGAACGCCACAAAGTATTGTTGGTTTTATTAAAACGGAAATTATTTTTAGGCCTATAAAAAATCTATAGATATCTATATCACAGTCGCTATATTTCGGAATAGATTTTTGGAAATATTTTGGCCTGCTACCTGATAATTTTCTTACCGCATTTTGAATATCCTCACTTAACATGTGTTCGGTAGATAGTTCTTTAAAAACATGTATATTAAACGAGTATCAGGAAACCCTATTAAACAAAGTAATAGAAAAGTTTCCCTCATTTGTTAAGGAAGGTTTAGGAAAGACTACATTAGTTAGTCATTTCATTGATATAGGTGACGCCAAAGCAATAAAACAGCGTCAATACCCAGTTTCATTGGCCATAGAAAAATTAATGTATGATGAAGTAAACAGGATGATGAGCTTAGGAATCATAGAAGGATCAAACAGTGCCAGGATTTCTCCTGTGGTTCTCGTTAGAAAACCGGAAAAAACCCTTTGTGTCTGGACAGTCGAAAGCTAAATGAAGTGACGGTAAAGGATGCATATCCCCTACCTAATATTGAAGGAATATTAAGCAGACTTCCGAAAGCCTAGTTTATTACCGGACTGGATCTTAAAGACGCCTTTTGGCAAATCCCTTTAGATCCAGTTTCTAGGGACAAAACAGCGTTTACAGTTCCGGGGCGTCCTTTGTATTAATACAAAGTGATGCCTTTTGGGCTCTGTAACGCACCCCAAACTATGTCCCAACTGATGGATAAGGTTATACCTGCGCACCTTCGGAATGAAGTATTCATATACTTGGATGACCTGCTTATAGTGTCAGACAGCTTTGAAAAACATTTAGAAGTACTAACTCAAGTTGCTGACCGCTTACGTGAATCAGGTTTGACTATAAATGTTGAAAAAAGTAATTTTTGTATGGAAGAGGTTAAATATCTCGTTCTGCCGTTATAGAGTATCCGACAACCAAGTCAGTTAAAGATTTCAGACGTTTTCTTGGAATGGCTGGGTGGTATAGGAAGTTCATCGGGAACTACATTTGACAACTCCTCTGACTGATCTTCTGAAGAGCAAGAGAAAGTTTGTTTGGAATAGTGATGCCCAGAAATCTTTCGAGGAGTTAAAATGTCTGTTGAGCTCAGCACCTGTCTTGCATAGTCCAGATTTCGATAAACCGTTCTATATACATTGCGATGCAAGCAAGGCAGGCATAGGAAGCGTATTGGTTCAAGTAAATTTGGAGGGTGATGAAGTTCCTGTGGCATTTATGTCAAAGAACCTTAATAAAGCCCAAAGAAATTACTCCGTGACCGAACAAAAATGCTTAGCTGCTATAAAAAAAAGTATAAAAAAGTTTCGTCCCTATATTGAAGGGCATGAGTTTACTGTGATGACCGATCATGCGTCACTAAAGTGGCTCATGTCTCAAAATGACTTAAGTTCCATACTAGCAAGATGGTCATTAAAACTCCAAGGCTATAACTTTAAAATTTTACACAGAAAAGGTAGCCAAAACATTGTCCCTGATGCACTTTCTCGTACCATTCCAGACGATTCAGCCCAATGTGTGTCCGATAGTCCATCTGAATTTGTCGTTAGTAATTTATCAGATGATGCAGGGGTTTTTATTGACTTAAAGTCACCATATTTTCTTACAGACGAATACAACGAACTTATTAAAAATGTTAAAAATCAAAGCAAGTTCCCTGATTTGGACAACTTGGTATACAGACGAACAGAACACGCAAACGGTAAGCAACTTCATGATGATCTGTGTTGGAAGTTAGGGGTACCACAGGAAATGATCCAGGACATTTTGAGAATGGCTTATGATAATCGACTTTCCGCACATTTCGGTATAAACAAAACCTTAGAACGCGTGCGAAGATATTATTTTTGGTCAGGATTAGTGAATTATGTAAAGGAGTATATTAATAGGTGTGATATATGTAAAGGCACGACCATCCCAATATTGTTCTTAGGCCTCCTATGGGAAAGCCAGCCATGTCAGAACGTTTATTTCAAAAGTTATACGTGGACTTTCTTGGGCCCTATCCTCGTTCAAGTTCAGGCCATGTTGGCATTTTTGTATTCTTGGACCATTTTTCAAAATATCCTTTCTTACAGCCAGTAAAAAAATTTTCAGCAGATGTAATATCTAAATATTTAGAACAAAATATTTTTCACATGTTTGGTGTACTAGAGACTATAGTTTCTGATAATGGAGCCCAATTCAAGTCGAAAATTTTTGAAAAGATATAACATATATCATACTCTTACCGCAATACATTCGCCACAGGCAATTGCATCCGAGCGTATCAATAGGTCTGTAATATCAGCAATCCGAGCGTATGTGTCTCCAAATCAGAAAAACTGGGACGAAGTCCTCAGTAGTATAGGCTGTGCACTTCGATCAAGCGTACATTCTGCAATTGGAGTCGAACCGTATCGTTTGGCGTTTGGCCAGCACATGATAACAAATGGACAAACTTATGGGTTATTGCGTAAACTTAATATCTTAGAAGACAGGACAGTAAATTTTACAAGAGAGGATTCCATGGAACTAGTGCGGAAGAGAGCTAAGCAACTTATGGAAAAACAATTTAAACGAAACGAGAAAACATATAATTTAAGGTCAAGGGAAGTATCTTTTACAGAACGCCAGGAGGTATTTAGACGTAATTTCAGGCAATCAAACTTTGAAAGGGGTTATAACGCCATGCTTGATCACGCGTTTATTAAAGCGCAAATTAGGAAAAAAACTTGGGAACTGTTACTGCGAAGTTATGGATCTTCAAGGAAAATTAGTAGGAAGATATCACGCAAAAGATCTCAAAGTTTGATAAAATTCATTGTAAAGGAAAAAGCATTCATTCCCAAGCCTTTCGGACAATTGATTTAAATACGATCTAACACAAAAAATATAATTTAAAAAAAATATTTTATATTTTGTTTGCTAGCGGAATCACATTTTGAATTCCCAAAATCTGATCTTGGCTGGGAGGCTGTGTACAGGCGCTAGCTGTATTCAAAATTATATTAAACCATAACGGATAATACTGTTATTGAAGATATAATAGCCCTAAATTTTTCCCCAATTAACCATCTCACACTAAGAAATCCCTATTAGCTACAACTTTGCATCTTTGAGCAATAATTTAATGCACTTGTGTTTGTAATCACGCCACCTTAAAATTCAGCTGTTGACACCGAGCTTTAGATAAACTTCAAATAGCAGTCACGCCAAGTTTTCAATTCTATTTTCCACGTGCACCTAAAGCTTCCACTTAACATAGGAAAAAACCCAGTCAAATTATTTTTTTTTTTTTGGAAAATACCCTAAAGTGCATTTGCTATCTACAGCAAATTCTTATAAACGTCTAACAAGGTAATTTTTCTTGTTGAAAAGCAAAAAAAAATAAATTTATTTATATTTTATTTCAAGTATTATATCCCTTTAGCCTTATAATCTGGGTTTTAAATTGTCAAGTAAAAAGTCTTTTGTTTTACGTTGGTGCCTAATCCCAATACGGGATTAAATTAAGTGGGTGATAACTTAACCCACTTAATTTAATCTTTGCCTAGTGCTAACCTAAGGCATTTTCCCACAGGTTCGGCACCAATTATTATACTTAGTAATTAAATCACCAAAAGTTAGAAGCACCAAATGTGAGATGCCCCCAAATATTAGAAACAACAAATGTGCAAAAGTGACCTGAAGGACATCAGAAACGCCAAATCAAGACATTAATCGGGAGAAAAAAAATTCAAAAACGTTTTAAACCTATCTTCACATATAAAAATTTGAGTGAAAACCCAGCTTTTATTAAAGCTCTTCATAAAATTGGCACAACAAAAAAATTAACTAATCATTTTATTTCAATCAAGAAATTTTCATTGAAATAAAAAACAAACAAAAAAGTTTCTAAACATTGTTGCTGATAATGAATAGTAAATAATTTTATTCATGAATTAAAACGTAAAACAAGCAGAAACCAAAAAGAAAAAAATCATTGATCAATAACTACTCATAATTGTTATACACTATCTTAGCTCCTCATACTTATACACACCCATTAGCTGAATGTACATTCATCGTGGGAGCAGAAAGAAAATGTAAGTAATTTCATTACATATTTGTACTTGCAGATAGCACCAATTTTAAACTTTATCAGTCACAAAAATTTATAATTATTAAAATGTCACATAATTTATATACATAAAAAATTAGTTAAAACTAAGTGTAAAAAAAATTATTAAAAGAAAAGCGTAACTTACAAATACAAAATTATAAAGATAGTGTACTTGTGATAAAAAAAATTAATAAGTAAGTGATTGTCATATAAGTATAGAGAATTGTTAATGGAGAACTCAAAATTTAGAGAAAAGTTGCAAAAATCAAAGTGAAAAGAAGAACATAGTAGTTATATAAAGTCTTGCATTTACATCTCTCTATATAATTTGTATGACTCTAAATGAATATGTTATTGTAGTATATATAAAAAATTAGTCAAGTGCGAGTTAGACTCACACACGTAGGGTTCCGTACTATGTTCAGTATAATTTAAAAATTCCTGTTGTTTATTTCTTTATGTCTTATGGGACACCCTTAAATTTTAAAATCAAAGTAATATCCCCGAAAATTGCATCATAATTGAAACACCCTTTAAATTTTAATATGTGATTGATTTTATAGCGGCACTTTCTATTAAAATAGGAGCCTACCTATTGGGGTTAAAAAAATAAGGTAATATTCGCGAAAAACACGTCACTAATGGACACACTTCAATTTTAAGTATTTGTTATAGCTGCCGAAGTAACACAACTACTGTAAACATTTCAAGAGAGTATCTATTACGGTTTATAAAATCATGTCACTGTCGGAACACCCTTTAATTTTATTATTCATTATAGTGACCATGGCAACTTCCTTTCTATAAATATATTAAGATTCTACTTATTGCGATTAAAAAATAAGTCACTATAAGTGAAAAACATGTCACTGTCGGAACACCCTTTAATTTTTAGTAAATGTCATATCGGCCGTGGAAACACATCTTCTGTACGAAATTTCAAGAGTCTACCTGTTACGGTTCAAGAAATAAGGCTTTATACATGCAAATCACGTCACTGGTGGAAAACCCTTTAATTTTTACTATTTGTTATAGTGGCCATAGTTATTCAACTCCTGTAAAAATTTCAAGATTCCACCTATTCATTCAAAACTTAGGTTATATACATGCAAATCACGTCACTATTGGAACACCCTTTAATATTTAAGTTCAATTTTGTATACTTGTTTATAAAACAAACAGAGTCTACCTATTATGGTTCAAAACTTAGGCCTTGAACATACAAAGCACACTACTATCGGAACACCCTTTAATTTTTAGGTTTATTTTTTTAGACTAGTTTATAAAGCGAACTAAGTTTTAATTAATGTTTGTAAATTTTTCTACAGTTCAAGAAATAAACACATATTCGTAAATAACACCTCTCTATCGGAACACCCTATAAGTTTTAATATTTGTTGCTATAGCGGCCATAGTTATACACCTTTGGTAAAATTTTCAAGAGTCTACCTATTATGGTTCAAAACTTAGGCCTTATACATGCAAATCACGCTACTATCGGAACACCCTTTAATTTTTAGGTTTATTTTTTTCAGAATTGTTTATATAGCGAACTAATTTTAATTTAGTGGTTGCGTATTTTTGGTGAATTCCTACTACAGTTCAAGATATAAGCACGTATTCGTGAATAACACCTCTCTATCGGAACACCCTATAAGTTTTAGTATTTGCTAGTATAGCGGTCACAGTTATATACCTTCTGTGAAAATTTCAAGCGCCTACCTATTACGGTTCAAAACTTAGGCCTTATACATGCAAATCACACTACTATCGGAACACCCTTTAATTTTTAGGTTCATTTTTTATACTTGTTTATATAGCGAACTGCTTACATATTTTTAGTGTATGCCTCCTACAGCTCAAGAAATAAACACATATTTGTGAATAACACCTCTCTATCGGAACACCCTATAAATTTTAATATTTGTTGCTATAGCGGCCACAGATATACACTTTCTGTGAAAATTTCAAGATTCTACCTATTATGGTTCAAAACTTAGGCCTTATAAATGAAAATAACACCACTATCGGAACACCCTTTATTTTTAGGTTTATTTTTTAGACTTGTATATAAAGTGAGCTACGTTTTTATTACAGTTTGTAAATTTTTAGTGTATGCCTCTTACAGTTCAAGAAATAAACACATATTCGTGAATAACACCTCTCTATCGGAACACCCTATAAGTTTAAATTTTTGTTGTTATAGCGGCCACCGCTATACACCTTCTGTGAAAATTTCAAGAGTCTACCTATTATGGTTCAAAACTTATGCCTTATATATGCAAATCATACTACTATCGGAACACCCTTTTATTTTTAGGTTTATTTTTTATACTTGTTTATATAGCGAACTGCTTACATATTTTTAGTGTATGCCTCCTACAGCTCAAGAAATAAACACATATTTGTAAATAACACCTCTCTATCGAAACACCCTATAAATTTTAATATTTGTTGCTATAGCGGCCACAGATATACACCTTCTGTGAAAATTTCAAGATTCTACCTATTATGGTTCAAAACTTAGGCCTTATAAATGAAAATAACACTACTATCGGAACACCCTTTATTTTTAGGTTTATTTTTTAGACTTGTATATAAAGTGAGCTACGTTCTTATTACAGTTTGTAAATTTTTAGTGTATGCCTCTTACAGTTCAAGAAATAAACACATATTCGTGAATAACACCTCTCTAGCGGAACACCCTATAAGTTTAAATTTTTGTTGTTATAGCGGCCACCGCTATACACCTTCTGTGAAAATTTCAAGAGTCTACCTATTATGGTTCAAAACTTATTCCTTAAACATGCAAATCACACCACTATCCCCTACCTAATATTGAAGGAATATTAAGCAGACTTCCGAAAGCCCAGTTTATTACCGGACTGGATCTTAAAGACGCCTTTTGGCAAATCCCTTTAGATCCAGTTTCTAGGGACAAAACAGCGTTTACAGTTCCGGGGCGTCCTTTGTATTAATACAAAGTGATGCCTTTTGGGCTCTGTAACGCACCCCAAACTATGTCCCAACTGAGGATAAGGTTATACCTGCGCACCTTCGGAATGAAGTATTCATATACTTGGATGACCTGCTTATAGTGTCAGACAGCTTTGAAAAACATTTAGAAGTACTAACTCAAGTTGCTGACCGCTTACGTGAATCAGGTTTGACTATAAATGTTGAAAAAAGTAATTTTTGTATGGAAGAGGTTAAATATCTCGTTCTGCCGTTATAGAGTATCCGACAACCAAGTCAGTTAAAGATTTCAGACGTTTTCTTGGAATGGCTGGGTGGTATAGGAAGTTCATCGGGAACTATGCTTCTTTGACAACTCCTCTGACTGATCTTCTGAAGAGTAAGAGAAAGTTTGTTTGGAATAGTGATGCCCAGAAATCTTTCGAGGAGTTAAAATGTGTTGAGCTCAGCACCTGTCTTGCATAGTCCAGATTTCGCTAAACCGTTCTATATACATTGCGATGCAAGCAAGGCAGGCATAGGAAGCGTATTGGTTCAAGTAAATTTGGAAGAACCTTAATAAAGCCCAAAGAAATTACTCCGTGACCGAACAAGAATGCTTAGCTGCTATGTTAAGTATAAAAAAGTTTCGTCCCTATATTGAAGGGCATGAGTTTACTGTGATGACCGATCATGCGTCACTAAAGTGGCTCATGTCTCAAAATGACTTAAGTTCCATACTAGCAAGATGGTCATTAAAACTCCAAGGCTATAACTTTAAAATTTTACACAGAAAAGGTAGCCAAAACATTGTCCCTGATGCACTTTCTCGTACCATTCCAGACGATTCAGCCCAATGTCTGTCCGATAGTCCATCTGACTTTGTCGTTAGTAATTTATCAGATGATGCAGGGGTTTTTATTGACTTAAAGTCACCATATTTTCTTACGGACGAAAACAACGAACTTATTAAAAATTTTGGTAAAAATCAAAGCAAGTTCCCTGATTTAAAAATTTTGGACAACTTGGTATACAGACGAACAGAACACGCAAACGGTGAGCAACTTCATGATGATCTGTGTTGGAAGTTATGGGTACCACAGGAAATGATCCAGGACATTTTGAGAATGGCTCATGATAATCGACTTTCGGCACATTTCGGTATAAACAAAACCTTAGACAGCCCGTAAAAAAATTTTCAGCAGATGTAATATCTAAATATTTAAAACAAAATATTTTTCACATGTTTGGTGTACCAGAGACTATAGTCTCTGATAATGGAGCACAATTCAAGTCGAATATTTTTCAAGAAGTTTTGAAAAGATAAAACATATATCATACTCTTTCCGCACTAAATTCGCCACAGGCAAATGCATCCGAGCGTATCAATAGGTCTGTAATATCAGCAATCCGAGCGTATGTGTCTCCAAATCAGAAAAACTGGGACGAATTCCTCAGTAGTATAGGCTGTGCACTTCGATCAAGCGTACATTCTGCAATTGGAATCGAACCGTTTGGCGTTTGGCCAGCACATGATAACAAATGGACAAACTTATGGGTTATTGCGTAAACTTAATATCTTAGAAGACAGGACAGTAAATTTTACAAGAGAGGATTCCATGGAACTAGTGCGGAAGAGAGCTAAGCAACTTATGGAAAAACAATTTAAACGTAACGAGAAAACATATAATTTAAGGTCAAGGGAAGTATCTTTTAGAGAAGGCCAGGAGGTATTTAGACGTAATTTCAGACAATCAAACTTTGAAAGGAGTTATAACGCCAAGCTTGATCACACGTTTATTAAAGCGCGAATTAGGAAAAAAATTGGGAACTGTTACTACGAAGTTATATATCTTCAAGGAAAATTAGTAGGAATCACGAAAAAGATCTCAAAGTTTGATGTAATTCATTGTAAAGGAAAAAGCATTCATTCCCAAGCCTTTCGGACAATTGATTTAAATACGATCTAACTAGAGTATGCTTGTGTGCTAGAAGCCCCAAAATCTGATCTTGGCTGGGAGGTTGTGTATAGGCGCTAGCTGTTTTCAACATTATATTAAACTATAACGGATAATACTGCCAGTGAAGATATAATAGCCCTAAATTTTTCCCCAATTAACCATCTCACACTAAGAAATCCCTATTAGCTACAACTTTGTATCTTTGAGCAATAATTTAATGCACTTGTGTTTGTAATCACGCCACCTTAAAATTCAGCCATTGAGACCGTGCTTTAGATAAACTTTAAAAAGCAGTCACGCCAAGTTTTCAATTCTATTTTCCACGTGCACCTAAAGCTTCCACTTAACAGAGGAAAAAACCCAGTCAGGTTATTTTTTTTTTTTGGAAAATACCCTAAAGTGCATTTGCTATCTACAGCAAATTCTTATAAACGTCTAACAAGGTAATTTTCTTGTTGAAAAGCAAAAAAATTAAATTTATTTATATTTTATTTCAAGTATTATATCCATTTAGCCTTATAATCTGGGGTTTAAATTGTCAAGTACAACATCTTTTGTTTTACGTTGGTGCCTAATCCCAATACGGGTAAGTTATCACCCATCTAATTTAATCATCGCCTAGTGCTAACCTAAGGCATTTTCCCACAGGTTTGGCACCAATTATTATACCTAGTAATAAAATCACCAAAAGTTAGAAGCACCAAATTTTAGATGCCCCAAATATTAGAAACAACAAATGTGCAAAAGTGACCTGAAGGACATCAGAAAAGGTGAATCCTTAAACACCAAATCAAAACTTTAATCGGGAGAAAAAAAATTCAAAAACGTTTTAAACCTATCTTCACATATAAAATTTGAGTGAAAACCTAGCTTTTATTAAAGCTCTTCATAAAATTGGCACAACAAAAAAATTAACTAATCATTTTATTTCAATCAAGAAATTTTCATTGAAAAAAAAAACATAAAAAAAAGTTTCTAAACATTGTTGCTGATAATGAATAGTAAATAATTTTATTCATGAATTAAAATGTAAAACAAGCAGAAACCAAAAAGAAAACAAACATTGATCAATAACTGCTCATAATTGTTATACACTATCTTAGCTGCTCATACTTATAAACACCCATTAGCTGAATGTACATTCATCGTGGGAGAACCAGGAAAATGAAAGTAATTTCATTACATATTTGTACTTGTAGATAGCACCAACTTTAAACTTTATCAGTCACAAAATTTATAAGTATTAAAATGTCACATAATTTATATACATAAAAAATTAGTCAAAAATAAGTGCAAAAAAAAGTTCATTAAAAGAAAAGCGTAGCTTACAACTACAAAATTATAAAGATAGTGTACTTGTGATAAAAAAAATTAATAAGTAAGTGATTGTCATAAAAGTATAAAGAATTGTTAATGGAGAACTCAAAATTTAAAGAAAAGTTGCAAAAATCAAAGTGAAAAGAAGAACATAGTAGTTATATAAAGTCTTGCATTTACATCTCTCTATATAATTTGTATGACTCTAAATGAATATGTTATTGTAGTATATATAAAAAATATGTATGTATATTATTATGTATATACATATTTACAAAAATATTACATATATGTATATACATATATGTATATAAAGTTATTATTATTATATTTATTGCCAACATTATTCCTATTGGCAACATGTTGAAAAGAATTTGTACTACTAAATTTATCGATTACAATTTTTTTTAAACATTCATACATAACAAAATCATGAGTTTTTCCAAAATACGATAAGATTTCACATTTTCTTGTGTTTATATCAATTATTGTTATATTATATTCTATATATATATATATATATATATATATATATATATATATATATATATATATATATATATATATATATATATATAACTCTCAGCGTTATATGCTACAGAGAATTAATATTTTTGGCGCCGAACGTGTGACCAACATAAATGCATATTATTTGAAATTTTTCCATCTGTTTATTTCGTGGGTCACTGGTGAACTTTCTGTTATTAATATCTTTATTTTTTTTCACACAAATTCTCTTAAAATTGCTATCTTTTTCGTTATTTCAAATGGAATATAAAAATACATAGAAATGTTTTTATACCATGAAGGATAAAGAGTGAATCAATCACTCTTTTAATTGCTGTGCTGGGACTTAATTTTCTGGAAGACAACATTCTAGTTATTACCAACACAAAACTTTTCTTTTTCTAATTATGTATCTTTTTTCTGTATAGGAATCTAGACTCTGGATGTTTTTCTGGATCTTGCCGACAGAACCCTTAATATTTTATTTTAAACATCTTGAAAAATTTGGTTTAAAGGATTCGTATTATTTGGATGAAAACAGATTCAATATACGCCATTAAATTATAAAACATTTCTGAATATTATTGTTATAACAGCTTTATTGTAAGGCAGCGAACTTAGTTTCTTAGAATGCCCTTACGACACAGCAACGAAAACTTCAAAACCCTTTGTGTCTGGACAGTCGAAAGCTAAATGAAGTGACGGTAAAAGATGTATATCCCCTACCTAATATTGAAGGAATATTAAGCAGACTTCCGAAAGCCCAGTTTATTACCGGACTGGATCTTAAAGACACCTTTTGGCAAATCCCTTTAGATCCAGTTTCTAGGAACAAAACAGCGTTTACAGTTCCGGGGCGTCCTTTGTATTAATACAAAGTGATGCCTTTTGGGCTCTGTAACGCACCCCAAACTATGTCCCAACTGATGGATAAGGTTATACCTGCGCACCTTCGGAATGAAGTATTCATATACTTAGATAACCTGCTTATAGTTTCAGACAGCTTTGAAAAACATTTAGAAGTACTAACTCAAGTTGCTGACCGCTTACGTGAATCAGGTTTGACTATAAATGTTGAAAAAAGTAATTTTTGTATGGAAGAGGTTAAATATCTCGGACACGTGTTAGGAAATAGTGTTATTCGAACTGACCCTGACAAAATTTCTGCCGTTATAGAGTATCCGACACCCAAGTCAGTTAAGGATTTCAGACGTTTTCTTGGAATGGCTGGGTGGTATAGGAAGTTCATCGGGAACTATGCTTCTTTGACAACTCCTCTGACTGATCTTCTGAAGAGTAAGAGAAAGTTTGTTTGGAATAGTGATGCCCAGATATCTTTCGAGGAGTTAAAATGTCTGTTGAGCTCAGCACGTGTCTTGCATAGTCCAGATTTCGCTAAACCGTTCTATATACATTGCGATGCAAGCAAGACAGGCATAGGAAGCGTATTGGTTCAAGTAAATTTGGAGGGTCATGAAGTTCCTGTGGCATTTATGTCAAAGAAACTTAATAAAGCCCAAAGGAATTACTCCGTGACCGAACAAGAATGCTTAGCTGCTATTATTATACCTAGTAGCAATTATTATACCTAGTAATAAAATCACCAAAAGTTAGAAGCACCAAATATTAGATGCCCCAAATATTAGAAACAACAAATGTGCAAAAGTGACCTGAAGGACATCAGAAAAGGTGAATCCTTAAACGCCAAATCAAAACTTTAATCGGGAGAAAAAAAATTCAAAAACGTTTTAAACCTATCTTCACATATAAAAATTTGAGTGAAACCCTAGCTTTTATTAAAGCTCTTCGAAAAATTGGCACAACAAAAAAATTAACTAATCATTTTATTTCAATCAAGAAATTTTCATTGAAAAAAAAAACATAAAAAAAGTTTCTAAATATTGTTGCTGATAATGAATAGTAAATAATTTTATTCATGAATTAAAATGTAAAACAAGCAGAACCCAAAAAGAAAAAAAAAATCATTGATCAATAACTGCTCATAATTTTTATACACTATCTTAGCTCCTCATACTTATATACACCCATTAGCTGAATGTACATTCATCGTGGGACAAGCAGGAAAATGTAAGTAATTTCATTACATATTTGTACTTGTAGATAGCACCAACTTTAAACTTTATCAGTCACAAAATTTATAAGTATTAAAATGTCACATAATTTATATACATAAAAAATTAGTCAAAAATAAGTGCAAAAAAAGTTTATTAAAAGAAAAGCGTAACTTACAAATACAAAATTATAAAGATAGTGTACTTGTGATAAAAAATTAATAAGTAAGTGATTGTCATAAAAGTATAAAGAATTGTTGTTGGAGAACTCAAAATTTAAAGAAAAGTTGCAAAAATCAAAGTGAAAAGAAGAACATAGTAGTTATATAAAGTCTTGCATTTACATCTCTCTATATAATTTGTATGACTCTAAATGAATATTTATTTTTAACCGACTTCAAAAAAAGAAGGAGGTTATCAATTCGTCTGAATGTTGCTTTTTTTTTATGTTTGTGCATGCAGAACTCAGTCATTTCTGAACCGATTTTAAAAATTTTGCACTATTAGAAAGGTTATGGCTACAGATTGGTCCCATTTTAAAAGAAGTTCAAAATTTTAAAAATTAAAGGGTGTCCCCATACAACATACATGTTTTTTACGTGTATTATGAACATTATAGGTCACCAATTTAAAATTAAAAAAAATTGCGTATCACAGTAGCTCCAAACAACAAAAAGTAATTAAAAAATAAAATTAAAAATTAAAGGGTGACCCCATAGGTGACTTAATTTCACCTTTATTCTCCTATCTTTTGAACCGTTATAGACAAACACTTGAAAGTTGCACAGAATGTTCGTTACTATGTCTGTGATAATAAGTATAAATATTTAAAATTAGAAATTAAAGGGTGTCCCATTAGTTAGTTTATTTTGATATATATATGGCCAAACTTTTGAACCTTTATAGACAGACAGTTGAAATTTACAAAGTACTTGTATTGCTAAGTCCGCTAAAATAACAAGTGTAAAATATGAATTTGGAAATTAAAGGGTGTCCCAATAGTTAATGTAAAAGTAATATATATGGCCAAACTTTTCAACTGTTATAGATAGACAGTTGAAATTTACAAAGAACCTATATTGCTTAGTCCGCTATTAAAACAAGTATAAAACTTGGATCTATAAATTAAAGGGTGTCCCCATTATTGATGTTATTTGACCATTATGTCCTCATCTTTGGAACTGTTATAGACAAACACTTGAAAAATAGACAAAATGTTCACTACTATGTCTCGAATAACAACAAGTATAAATATTTAAAATTGGAAATTATAGGGTGTCCCAATAGTTGATGTAATTTGATGTATATGGACACAAAGTTAAAATTTAAAAAGAATCTGTATTACAAAGTGTTCTTTAAAAAGTATTTATATTAAAATTTGAATTTAAAGGGTATCCCAATAGGTGACGTCATTTGATATATATGACCCTATCTTTTAAACAGTTATTGATAAACACTTAACAATTAGACAGAATGTAC
This sequence comes from Phasia obesa, assembly GCA_949628195.1. Lineage (NCBI taxonomy): Eukaryota > Metazoa > Arthropoda > Insecta > Diptera > Tachinidae > Phasia > Phasia obesa. The sequence goes on from OX451220.1 coordinate 23,107,334, forward strand.
ATTACTATATCGGTTATAATAAGTATAATTATTTAAAATTATAAATTACAGGGTGTCGCAATAGTTTATGTAATTTGATGTATATGACCAAACTTTTAAACCGTTACAGACAGAAGGTTGAAATTTACAACGAACCTGTATTGCTACGACCGCTATAACTAGTATAAAATTTGAATTCGGAAATTACAGGGTGTCGCAATAGTTACCGTCTTAAAGAAACATGCTTTTAAGTTTGTCTGTTTTGAAGTCGGTTTTTTTTTGCAAGAATTATTATTTATTTATTTATTGAAAATTTGGTAAATACATTAATTTAACCTATCTTAATTATTTAATTTATACAATGTTATTTAAATATATTTATCCTGTGTTTTATATATGATTTATTACATTAGCAAAACTGTTTAGATTTTATTATAAATTTTGATGAGCTTTAAAAATTGTATTAACTGTTTAATTGATTGTTCTGTTGGTAAAGAAAGTATATTGAGGGGGTTTTTATGTGAAAAAATTTGATACCTATAAGAGCTAAATTTAGAGCAATTGGTCAGAATATGAGATATGTTAAGGGGGCTGCTATTGTCGCAATCACAAGTGGGAGGATTGGTTCTTTTTATAAGGTGGTTATGTGTAATAGCTGTATGACCCAAACGTATTCTAATGAATTTTATTGAATCCATACGATTTATTTTAAAGTCCTTATGTAACCAAGTGTAAATATTATTCTTGTTGGGGTTGGTTGACTTATACCAGTTGCTTGACTGATTCCAAGTAGAATTTAAGCTTCTTTTTGTTATTTCTATCTTTGAGTGTTTTCTTATATCAGAAAAATTTAAATTAGCAGTTCCTGTTAACGGAGTTTTAGTAGCCTGTTTGGCAGTGTAATCTGCGAACTCATTTCCTTTAATTAAAGAGTGTCCAGGTATCCAAATGATAATAAACTTTGGATAGTATTTAATAAGAAATTGTCTGATACTGACGGCGTAAATATTGTTATTATTGATATTAATAATAGCTTCTATTGAAGATAAAGAGTCAGTGCAAATAGCATATTTTACCGATTGTTCGCAACACTCAATGGCCTTATAGATCGCTATTAACTCTCCAGAAAATACTGAGCTATAATTAGGTAGAAAATATGTGTTAATTACTCTTTCCTCCGAGGTAATTGCAATAGAGACAGATTCTCTTGTTTTAGAGCCATCTGTATATATAAATATTATATTATTGTATTTGTCCCTAACTTCACGAAACAATAAGTTATATTGCAGTACAGGTGTATTATTTTTTTTATAGACTGAAAGTGTTGAATCAATGCATTCTGATTTCAAGAGCCAGGGTAGGTGTGTGGTTTTGTTTGGATTAAATAGTCTGGTTAGGAGTTTTCCTGTAATTGTTGTTTTAGTAGCTCTGAACAATCAGATTTAATTTTTGGTATTTTCTTGCTTTTGTGGACATTTTCAATGGTTTTCTTAAGTGGAGTGTCGTAAGAGAATATTATTGATTTTATGAGAGGTGATTCTGAGGAGCTACCGTAAAGGAATAATCCGTATCTAATTTTTGAAATTATTAAGGCTTTTACAATATTAAGGAGAATAGTGGTATTAGAATTAAATTTTAATGATGATAAACATTTAATTATATTCGAACGCTTTGTTAAGTCTTTTGTTATGTTTGTTATATGGTTATTCCATCTAAGTGTTCTATTAAAAGTTACACCCAATATTTTTAGTTTGTCAGTTTGTCTAAGCTGAAGGATACCTGCCGATAAGCTACAGGAGCAATTATGTTTTCTACAAATGTGTAAATATTGACATTTGCTATTCGATAGCACAGTGCCTGATTCCTCACACCATTGCAAAATTTCTTGAATTAATCTGCTTATGTTAATATTTGGGTTTTTGGTTTTATCTGATTTAATCATTAAATTGAAATCATCAGCATAAGCACAATAGCTGATATTTTTGTGAATAGATATTATATTACAGAGCTTATTGTATGCAATAAGGAAAAGAACTACTGACAAAGGCGAACCTTGTGGGATTCCATTAAATAGGTTAAATGTTTGCGAAGATGTTTTCCCTAAGCGCACAATAAATTTTTCTATTTTTCATAAAATTAATGACATAGTTAATGATTTTAGTTCCGAATTTCCATGAAACTAGTTGGTCAATTATTGTATGTATTCCTACCTTGTCGTACGCTTTTTCAAAATCGAGCGATACTATTGTCATATGGTTCTTCGAATTCAAACTATTTGCAGCCAAGTGTTCTATGAACATAAGAGCGTCACTAGTTGATTTGCCTTTTCTAAAGCCAAATTGGTTATTGTCTAAAAGATTATTGGAGATCACAAGCCACCAAATTCTGTTAGCAATAATTCTATCCAATATTTTCCCAATGCAGGAGTTTAAAGAAATTGGTCTATAAGATTTTGTTACAGTTTTATCACTATTTGGTTTTAAAATAGGTATAATCACTGATGTTTTGTATTGTTGGGGAATATGTGTATTGAAGATATTATTGTATAGATTTAGAATTCTACTTTTAACCACATTTGGTGCATTCTTTATCATAGTGTATGCTATTCTATCTAAACCTGGAGATTTTCCTCTGAGTCTGTGTAGGGTAGATAAAAGTTCAAGGTTACATATATCTTGTTCAATTAATTTAGCTTTTTATTAGGATTAACATAACGTAGCATATCCATAAAATTTGATTTATTGTCCTGAAATTTTTGTGGAAACCTTTCATTTGCTGAGTTAACAGACCAAAACCGTCCTAACTCATTGATAATGTCAGAGTGATTTGTTAATTTTTTGTACGGTGGGTTATTGCTTTTTATACAATGTATATTAAATGATGTCTTATAACCACAAAATTTTCTGATGTTACTCCATATTTTCTTAGTAGAAGTAGTGGGATTAATTTCGGATGTAAAATTATAAAGGGACTTTTTCTTAGCGGCTTTAATTTCTTTCTTTAGCAGAGCATTTGCCTTTTTATATCTTATCATATTGTCGTTATTAATGTTTCTTCTAAATAAATACCATAGTCTGTTTTTATCTGTTTTTAAGTCGGTAAGTTTTTGATTCCACCATGGAACTAAGAAATGTTATTTTGGAGGTTTCGAATGGGGAATAGATTCATTTGCTGATTGGATTATAATTTTCTTTATTAACATTTGTATGTACTGGTCTACTAAATTGAAAAAGAGTACATTTATTGGAAAAAAGTTCCCAGTTTCCTTTGTCTATTAGGAAGCGGGGTTTAATTGACTGGACTGATTCGTGTTTGTTCTTAAAAAGTGATAAAATTATTGGGAAATGATCACTTCCCCATAAATCTTGTTCTATATTCCAATCGCAATGTATGTAGAGTTCAGAAGAACAGAAAGATAAATCTATTTGCGTAAAAGTGTTTTGTGTAGAAAAGTGAGTAGGAGATTTATCATTTAGCAGTATAAAATTATTATATGTTAAAAATTTGTCTATAAGTATTCCTCTTTTGTTATTTTTGCTGGAACCCCAACTTTGGTGCCAGCTATTAAAATCACCTGTTATTAGAGTAGGTGTATTTAAATTACCAAAAACGTTCTGAATATTACGGTAGCTAAAACATTTGTTTGGAGAAATGTAAGCTGATACGATATTGAATTTAATTTTAGAATTAACTTCGAGGCAAATTGCTTCAAAATCGTTGTTTAACGGAATTTGTTTGTGTTGGATGGAGTTATGGATTAAAAGGGAAACACCACCGTATGAGTTTGAATTATTATAATTATGTAAAGTAAAATTGTTAGGTACAGGAATATTATTGTTATTGATTAAATGTGATTCTTGAATAGATATTATTTTGATATTATATTTTTTTATCAGAACTTGTAATTCGCTATAATTTACAATATATCCTCTAATATTCCATTGTAATATATTTAAAGATAACATGAGAGTTTTAATTAAAGAAAAAAGATAAGTAATAACTACTTGTTACGATTATAACTTATTGTAAATAAATAGACACTATTGTATGAGCAGCATCACCAAACGTGTAAGGCAACATGGTCAGACCCCAAACCGCACTGATTTTGTGATCAGCGCAACTCATTATCTAACCGAGTCAAACATCCCGATTGGTGATGCCGCTCAGACAATAGAGTACATATTGTAAATATTAAGTTAATTACTCGTTATCTTGTGACATTGATTCTGCTGATTCGATGTCATCTATGTTGGTTTTCGGTTTTTGCTGTTTTTGTGTGTTTCCAATTACTTTTTATTTTTTCTTTTTAATGTTTGTTTATTTTTATTTGAGATGTTTTTAGGTAGAAGAGTAATTATTTTTGTTTTTGGAGAGCATTGAGTGGATTCATTATTAGAGCATGAAGGTGTTTCATTGTCGCTGTATTTCACTATTGTTGGTGATGTAAATGGAATAGTAGACTTTACTACTGAAGAGAATGATGTTTGTCCAGTTTGATGACCCTCTTTATACGTTTCCACAGCTTTTTTCCTATCTACTTTTTCTAGGGAGACAATCGCTTGAATTTCTTTTTCTTTTAAGAATATGGGACATGTATCTAATGCATTGTGCTTAGTGTCTTCATAATTATTGTTGATACAGTTTACACAAGTTACTGGATTCTCACAAATTTCATCATCTTCTTCGAAATGATAATCAAGTGCATAGTTTGGACATATTTTGTTATTTGTACATGAATTAATTGTGTGACCGAATCGAAGGCATTTACGACATCTTAATGGGTAGGGGATATAAGGGCGTAATTTAACTTTTTCGTAACCAATGTTAAGGTGCTCTGGTAAATTAAGCGTGGCTATGGTTATTATTATTAATCCAGTTTCGATTAGATTATTTCCCACTTTTTTTAGTATTTTTCTTATTTCTGATACGTTTTGGCTTTTTAATTCATTTAGTATTTCAATTTCATCCATTCCTCTTAGGTCATTAGAATATATAACTCCTTTTGAAAAATTGAGATTAGAGTGCTCTTGTACTTCGACTTGTATAACAGGCGAGAGGAAAGTTAAAGTGATAAGTTTTGTTGCTTGTAAGTGGTTTTTAGTTTTAATTAAAATACTACCATCACGAAGTTTTTTGCACATTTCTACTTCATTCCCACATATGCCATCAATAACCTTCTTGATAAGAAAAGGAGACACATTAGTTAACGTTTCTTTGTTTTCTTTTCCCTTGTCACTAATTCTATTCATTACTAAATATTTTGGGCCATTTGTTACAATTTTTAATTTTTATCGGTGGTGAATAATGGTTGATTTTGGGGAATCAACCGGTCTGGGGGATCATCCATCAGACTTTCTTTATTCATTATTTTTTTATTTTTTATTTTTTTGTATATAAATTTTTTAATATTTGAGTAAATGAAAAAAGGTCTCTTTTTCTTAAGTTAAAAGAGTAAGTTTTGTTTTTGTTTTTTATATAAAACAGTAATCAGCGCTCAGAACACGTTTGATCGTGTTCGCTGACAAAATGATACTGTCTAAATGAATATGTTATTGTAGTATATATAAAAAATATGTATGTATATTATTATGTATATACATATTTACAAAAATATATGTACATATATGTATATAAAGTTATTATTATTATATTTATTGCCAACATTATTCCTATTGGCAACATGTTGAAAAGAATTTGTACTACTAAATTTATCGATTACAATTTTTTTTAAACATTCATATAAAACAAAATCATGAGTTTTTCCAAAATACGATAAGATTTCACATTTTCTTTTGTTTATATCAATTATTGTTATATTGCGATATTATAGGTATTTAATTGAAAATACCGTGTTTAATATAATGAATATAATAAATCTTATACTATCTGTTAAATAAAATTAAAGAATGTTTTTCTAATTTATTCGAAATTTGATTTTCAGTGGTTGATAATGTAAGTGATAGTGGTTGTTGCAAACAGATGGGTGCACAAGTATTAAGGTTTCGGAACTTATAGTGATGAGCATGGTTGGGTGGGCTACATGTTGCAGAATTATCATCAACTCGCAACGAAGATGGCTAACACAGATTACCTTTGTACAGATAAATTTTTTCATTCATTTTTGCAACGTATAGTAGTTTCCGGTTATTTTTTATTGCAATTTTTTATTGTTTACTAGCTATCCCCGGTGCGCTTCGCTACACCTATCCACAAAAAATACAATAAAAACACTTGGAAGAAAAGTATGAACCAACCTTTAACGCGAAAACGCACTCGTCAAAAATGTTCCCATCAAACCTGTTTTTGGATAGACTATACGTATTAACACGATAACAATTTTTCACTTTGCATAGGAGGTATCACGCCCTCCATTCAAATTCAGTCTTTGTTTTTTCTACACAATGTATTTATTAAGGGGTTACTGATGCAAAATTCCAAGGCACTACCTATTGCAGTTCTCTAGAAGAGGATAATAATTTTTTGCTTTGTATGGGAGGTACCACGCCGACTGTCCCAATTCATTCTGTATTTTGGCAGACTATGCGCTTTAGTACAAAGGTTTCTCTTGCAAAGTTTCAAGGTGCTATCTATTGTATTTCGCCAGGAACACGATAATAATTTTTCACTTTCTATGTGAGGTACCACTACCGCTATTTCAATCCAGTCTGTGTTTAGCTAAACTATGTAAGTTAATATGGTGGTTATTTGTACAAAATTCCAAGGCGCTACCTAGTGTAGTTCTCTAGATACAGGATAATAATTTTTCACTTTGTATGGGAGGTACCACTCCCGCTATTCCAAACCAGTCTGTGTTTAGCTAAACTATGTACGTTAATATGATGGTTATTAGTACAAAATGCCAAAGCGCTACCTAGTGCAGTTCTCTAGATACAGGATAATAATTTTTCACTTTGTATGGGAGGTACCACTCCCGCTTGTCCAATCCCGTCTGCGTTTAGCTAAACTATGTACGTTAATATGGCGGTTATTGGTGCAAAATTCCAAGGCGCTAGTTAGTACAGTTCTTTAGATACAGGATAATAATTTTTCACTTTGTATGGGAGGTACCACTCCCGCTATTCCAATCCAGTCCATCTTCCTCCAAACTATGTATGTTAATATAGAGGTTACTTGTACAAAATTTCAAGGTGCTACCTATTACTGTTAGCAAGAAACACGATGATAAATATTTACTTTGTATGGGAGATGCCACACCCACGTCGAATATCAAAAAATAAGTACCCTATTTTACCATCCGTGTATCTAATAACAAACTGTGAAAATATCAGAAAGATCGGTTCATTGGTGTAGGCAGCTATAGCTTTCCGACAAACTAACAAACAAACACATTTTGTGCTTTATATATATAGATTTATTTTAAATTTCAATTGTTAAAGAGCAGATTGTTTATTTTTTTTATTTTTGCATGCATATTAAAATATATGATTCTTATGTAGTTAGTATCAAGGCCAAAGTAGGTACATGAACACACTCTATTAGCCGACGAGCCAGAGCCGGATTTATGCATGCCAGTACTTAATTTAACCTTTTAAAACAGTATTTAAACTTTCATCGTTATATGCTACAGAGAATTAATATTTTTGGCGCCCAACGTGGGGCCCACATAAATGCATATTATTTGAACTTTTTTTCCATCAGTTTATTTCGTGGGTCACTGGTGAACTATTTGCTATTATTATCTTTATTTTTTTCACACAAATTCTCATTCTAGTTATTACCAACACAAAAAGTTTCTTTTTCTAATTATGTATCTTTTTTCTGTACAGGAATCTAGACTCTGGATGTTTTTCTGGATCTTGCCGACAGAACCCTTAATATTTTATTTGAAATATCTTGGTTTAAAAGATTCGTATTATTTGGATGAAAACAGATTCAATATATGTACGTCATTAAATTATAAAACATTTCTGAATATTATTGTTATAACAGCTTTATTGTGAGGCAGCGAACTTAGTTACTTAGAATGCCCTTACGACACAGCAACGAGAACTTAGCAGCTATTCCAGGTGCTAGTTCGACTTGCGCACCTCCACCTCCCTTACCGGTAGCCCCTTCACAACCACTTGTTTGTGAAGTATGTAAAAATAATATAACAATTAAAGGAAATTCGATTTGTACTGTGTGCAACCATATATTTCAAAAGTCCTGTTTTTATAAATCAACAAATAATAAACTGTAGTGTATCCAACATAATCAGTTGTAGTGTAGTGTAATGAACTTCAAAACAGAAAGTTGATTCTACACGCGCTGCATTATGTTGATGTCTGCACTTTTATATTTTTTAATTCTTCTACATTCATATACGTTCGTATGTAAACCTTTTTGTAGTTTATAAAAAATCTTGTATAATCACACGAACATATATGAATGTATTTAGCAATAAGTAATTTTAATATTAAGTAGAAATTGAGTGATTTAATTCACTCAAAATAATAAGAAATTAGTATATAAGAAATGTAAATTTTAAATTAAGTCAGAATGAATAAAGAATATAGTCTTGACAACAAGACAAAAGTCTTTTATTAATTTCTACATCTACATCTCCAAACTATAATCTTGGTATCAAGATAAGTTTGGAGAGGACCTTTTAAAAAAGGAATAAACATAATACATGGCGATCCTGCATTTTGCAGTCGAATCCTGCTAAGAAAGAGGCCCTAATCCAAGCCTGGGATTAGCAGGACAGTTCAATGCGATGAACTAGTCAGATGACACTGATGTCAACAAAAATTACACATAATATCTAAACACTATACAGAAAGTGCATTGACATATCTGTAAGGTACAAAAAAAATTTTTTTTTCAATTTTAAATGGAACAGACGCTTGAAGAAATTCTAACAGAACTAGAAGCAGCGAACAAAAGATGGGCTAAACTTCTAGAAGAACAACAACAAAAAGGAGAAAATTCAGAAAAATTGAAAAGACCAGAGATACTAAATATAGGTCCTAAGCCAATAAAAATTAAGACTAAACAAAAAAAAGAATTTGAAATAATAATCCCAAAAACATATATAAAAATAAAAAATAATAGAAGGGATTTTGTTAGCAAAAAAATAGAACTTAATACACTAAAAGCAGAATTAAATTGTACCACCTGCCAAAATACAATAAATATATTAAACGCAAAAATAATAGAAACAAAAACTTTAATAAAAAATTTTAAAAAAGATAAAAAGTTAAAAAAAAAACAAAATTTTTCAAATAAACTATTTTAATATGTATAAAACAATTGATATACCAATAGAAGATGCCAAACTATGAGATAAATAGAATTAAATACTAAGCAAAATAATTTTTAAATGAATATAATATTTGTCAAAACAAATATAAATTTTTTATAATAATAAATGAATGTAATTTTAACATTCAATTTGAAATTTTGTCTACATTTTTCTAGATAATTTTAAAATTTTTTCTACAATTTAACGTTTAAGTCCAATGATTCTAATTCATACTTTCTAAAAATAATAAATATAATATATTAATAATCAAATTATTCTATTATGGTCCTCTATTATGGGTAGAAAAAATAAATAAACAAAATGGGTAAACCACAATCCAAAATACAAAACCCAAATGCAAACGTTGTAAATAACGTAGAAATTATCGACCATAGCAAACAGATCAATTCGTTGTGGATACTCACTTTAATATTAGTAATAATAGGAGCAGTAGACCTCTTACTTAAATTTTATATCCTGCATAAAAGGTCGCTAAGAAAAAAATACACTAGTAGGGTTCAAAAAAAAAACAAAAATTTAATAATACTTACAAATACAATGAAATGACATGGCAGAAAATTTTATATCGCTGTAGAGCAATAAAAGAAGAATTTGATAAATCTTACAAGTTTTTAAATATAGATAGACAAATAGGTCAAAATACATTAGAAAAACATATTAAGATCCTTCTACAATGTTTAGAAGAGATAAGAACAATACTCAATGTCCATTATCAAAGACTAACTCCCTCACATAGAATTGCAACGACGATATAATAATTCCAACTACAATAACAACAATAATTATCGAAATAACAACAATAACCATCGCAACTTTAACAATAATAACCGTAGAATGAACAGAACCATAAACCATATGTACAATCAGGGAAACTCCCAAATTCCGGAGATTTTAGGCCACCAGAGATCTCCGGAACAAGATCTATAAAGAAAAAATATATAACCATTAGAAACAATGTCTATAGCATTTCATCACATCTTAAAAATTATGTAAAACTAAATATAAAAGACACTCATCGAGCACTTACATTTATGATAGACACAGGCGCCGATGTATCTTTGTGCAAAGAAGATATTTTATACAAATATGATGAAGATCCAGACGATTATTATCATTTAACAGGGATTACAAAAGAAGAAATAAAATCATTAGGTTCCACCAACATTTATATTAATAATCGACAAAACTACACTTATTCACAAAATACAACTAGTAGAACATGACTTTCCAATCCGCACCGATGGTATATTGGGAAGAGATTTTTTATTAAAATACAACTGCAATATAGACTACGATAAATTCATACTGACCATTAACAATAAACAAGAAATCTTGACTTTACACATACAAAATAACACATTCAAAATAAACACAATAAAAATACCACAAGAAGTGAAATAATCATTCCTCTTCAATTAGACATAGAAGAAGACGGAGTAGTATGCAATCGCGAAATTAGTAAAGGTATATTTTTAGCAAACACTATAATTCCAAAGAACGGAAATAAACATATAAGATTGTTGAACACTCTAGATGAAACTACGGAAATAAAAAACTTAAAAGTAGAAACAACACCACTAAAAAAACTATGATATACATATATAGAACTAGCAATGATAAAACAAAAGAAAATTATGACAAAAAAAGATTTAAAAAATTGCTAGCTGACCTAAAACTAGAAGACAATAACAGCTGTGAAAGGAAAGAACTATCAAAAATTTTGGAAAAATATCAATCAATATTTCATTTAGATGGAGACAGCCTAACAACTAATAACTTCTATAACCAAACCATCCAACTAAGTGATAGAAACCCCGTTTATATAAAAAATTATCGTTTACCTCAAACACACATAGAGGAAATAGAAAACCAAGTAAAGGATTTACTAAAACAAAAAATAATAGAACCATCCATAAGCCCATACAATGCACCCCTCTTATTAGTTCCAAAGAAAGGACAAGACAACATAAAAAAATGGAGATTAGTCGTTGATTTTAGGAAACTCAATGACAAAATAATAAATGATAAATTTCCACTAACAAGACTAGATGATATTTTGGACAGATTGGGAAGAGCAAGATATTTTTCTACATTGGACATGACAAGTTCATTCCATCAAATTGAACTTAATAAGGAATCAAGACCATTTACAGCTTTTTCTACAATAAATGGTCATTACCAATATACTAGATTACCATTTGGACTGAAGATATCTTCTAATAGTTTTCAAAGAATGCTAACCATAGCTCTATCGGGATTTGAAGCAGAAGCATTTTTATATGTGGATGATATAATAGTTTTCGGATGTAGCCTACAACATCATAACAGAAATTTAGTAAAAGTTTTCGACAGATTATCAAAATACAATCTAAAACTGAATGCAAGCACATGTTGTTTTTTAAAACCAGAAGCTATATATTTAGGTCACTTAATAACATCAAGTGGAATTGAACCAGATCCAGCTAAGTACGAAATAATTTCGAAATATCCAATTCATAAAAATGCTGATGACGTCAGAAGATTGGTAGCATTCTGCAATTATTACAGAAGGTTCATCAAAAAATTTGCGGATATCGCGAACTGCCTTAACAGACTTTTGAAGAAAAATACAAAATTTGAATGGTCCGAAGAATGCCAAAAAGCATTTGAAACATTGAAAGAAAAATTAATCAGTCCACCGATTTTGCAATACCCAGATTTTGACAAAACATTCGTTCTAACAACCGACGCATCAGATTTTGCACTAGGCGCAGTTTTATCACAAGGTTCAATAGGAGAAGATCTACCAATATCTTATGCCAGTAGATCACTGAATAAACATGAAAAGAACAAGCCAATAATTGAAAAAGAATTATTAGGCATATATTGGGGAATACAGTTTTTTCGACCTTACTTATATGGAAGGAAATTTACAGTTTTCACAGACCATAGACCATTAGTTTCACTATTCACACATAGAAACCCAAGTTCTAAATTAACGCGTATAAGACTGGAACTTTCCGAATACGAATTTGAAATTGTCTATAAAAAAGGAGCAAATAATACTAACGGGGATGCATTATCACGGATACAAATTGATTCCACAATATTAAAAAAACATGATACCATTAGAAAATGATATTCATGGTAAAAAAAACATTAGTAGTAACAAGAGGTATGAAGAAAAAGTCATCAGAAAATAATATCATTAGCGGATCTCAAAAAGAGCCTGATCAACTCCACATATGGGACTGCACTTCGATAAATGATATAAAGCGCGCAACTAAATTAAAATTTATATTAGAGAAACGGCCAAAAGATGATATAAGAAAATGTTATAAGAATACGTTAGAAACGTATAGAGATATTAATAAAACACGTGTTAGATGTAGCGATAATCCAAAGCACCTAGGTACTCTTTTGGAGAAGCTTTCATCTTGTTTAAAATTAACAAATAATAATAAGATATTTGCAATCGACAAGAATGATGCAATATTTATTATATTTCCTGCAGAAGAATTTAAGGCCAGATACAATGAAGCATGCAAACATAATAAAGATGACATAACTATATTATTATATGAAAAACCTCAGACAATAACAGATAATGAAAAACAACAAAAACTTATACAACTTTATCATGATACGCCACAAGGAGGACATTTTGGAATACATAAAACATTATTAAAATTAAAACAAAAATATATATGGAAAGGACTGAACAAATCAGTAAAAGAATATGTACCAAAATGTAATTAATGCCAGAGAAACAAACAAAATAAACATACAAAAGAACCGCTAAAAATAATAGATACTCCAATAAACAGTTTTGACACTATTGTAATTGACTACGTCCAACAAACAAATTTAGATATATACTAACTATGCAATGCGAATTGACTCAATATAATTGCTTGTGCAATTGAGACAAAAGAAGCAAAGTCAGTAGCTAAAGCATTAACGGAAAATTTAATCCTTAAATACGGATTATTTCACATACTCAAATCGGACAGAGGAACAGAATTTACAAATGAACTAATGAAGGAGATATGTGAACAACTAAGGATAGAACAAAGACTCTCGACTCCATACCACCATTAGACTTTAGGTAGTGTTGAAAGAAACCATAGAGTCCTTAACGAGTATTTTTTATCTTTTGTAGAAAATGACAATTGGGAAAAATGGATCCCATACTACACATTTGCGTACAATACAACTCCTCACGTAGATACTGAATACTCAACTTTTGAGCTAATTTTCGGAAAATTACCAAATTTACCTGGAGATGAAGTCATGAATCATCCCAAAATATACAATTTCGAAAATTATGCTAATGAAATAAAAGCAAGACTAAAATATTCTCTAGAGATTGCTAGGAATATGATAGAAAGTGTAAAAAGGAAGAGATAATTAGACTCCCATAACAAGTTAAATAGGATAGAATTAGAAATAGGAGAATCTAGTAAAAGTAGAGAATAGAAAAAAGAATGAACCACCGTATAGAGGTCCATATACCATATTAGATATAGATGATTTAAATGTATTAGTTAAGATCAATGATAAGACAAAAACCTACCATAAAAATTTACTAAAGAAATACCAAAATAAATTAACGTAAAATTCTTTTGAATAAAATTTAATCTTAATGACCTACATCAAATTATAAAGCAAATACAAAAATGTTTTCATAAATACCATTAAATAACAAAAAAAAAACATTAAGAAAAAAAAAAAATTAAACCAAAATGTAAAAATTCTCCAATCTCAATTGTACAATTTTCTTTTAAGGGTAAGGGTGTAGTGTATCCAACATAATCAGTTGTAGTGTAGTGTAGTGTAATGAACTTCAAAACAGAAAGTTGATTCTACACGCGCTGCATTATGTTGATGTCTGCACTTTTATATTTTTTAATTCTTCTACCTTCATATACGTTCGTATGTAAACCTTTTTGTACTTTATAAAAAATTTTGTATAATCACACGAACATATATGAATGTATTTAGCAATAAGCAATTTTAATATTAAGTAGAAATTGAGTGATTCACTCAAAATAATAAGAAATTAGTATATAAGAAATGTAAATTTTAAATTAAGTCAGAATGAATAAAGAATATAGCCTTGACAACAAGACAAAAGTCTTTTATTGATTTCTACATCTCCAAACTATAATCTTGGTATCAAGATAAGTTTGGAGAGGACCTTTTAAAAAAGGAATAAACATAATACAAAACCTTTTTGTCCTACTTGTGGTTCGAGAATTGAACTACCTAAAAACACCAAGCTAGGTACTACCTAGCTCTATACTCACTCGTCAACAAACTCGCAAAAATACTTTCGATGAAAATCTAACAGCAGACAATTCGTTGTCACAGGATGAACAATCTCCTATAAATACGACAAATTTATCAGGATCCTCTCAGCGTAGCTTAGAGTGTGATAGAGAGATCATAAGAAATTTAGTGACAACCGCTGTAGGTGCTCAGCAGTCTGCCATCGACTCTAAATCAATGAATTTACAAAATTCATTTAATACGGTTCAGAATCCGAATATCCCATCCTAGAATAGAAGCAATTTATGCCTGTAGCAAATCAATCATTAAGTCAGTCAATAACCAAACACACCACAATGTACATATAAATGCAAGTCCTGCTAACGCTAGAGAGTTTCGGATCAGCTAGCGATTTGTCTTTACGACCTGACAAATTAAGCCAGATAGGAAGTAACTGGAAATTAAAAAACTCAGGAAAGTTAGGCGGGTTATCAGTCGATGCTTTTCTCTACAGGGTTGAGGCTTTAACAAATCAGACCTTCAATTTGCTTTGCGACAATGCTAGTACACTTTTTGAGGGCAAAGCAAATACTTGGTTTTGGCATTATCACGCGTGAAATAAGGTGGCCCGAGCTTTGCTCTGCTCTACGCAGCCAGTATAGGGATACAAGAACGGATATGGACTACAGGGAAATGATAAGAGATAGAAAACAAAAACCTGGGGAGAGTTTCGACACCTATGAATCTATATTAGACCTAACAGATCATCTGGAGCAAACTTTAGATGAACGTTCTCTAGTCGAAATATTGCGTAGGAACTTGCTTCCTTAGATACAACATGAAATATTGAATATGGTCATATCTTCAGTAAGTGAGTTACGTAGCATTTGTAAAAAAAGAGAGTTTTTCCTACAGGACATTAGAAAAAGAAATATTCTTCAGAGGGGCTCAACCTTCCCTAAACGCGTTTCTGAACTAGTAGATCCACTGATAGAGGACAATAAGCAAGATTTTGAAGAAGTCGACTGTGTCTCCGAATTAGGCCTCTGCTGCTGGAATTGCGGTAAATTAGGACATCGCTATCAAGACTGCATGTCAGAGAAAAATGTTTTTTGTTATGGATGTCGTGCCGCAAATGCAATCCGTCGGAAAACTTAACCAGTGCCCAAATAGGGGCACGCAAAACCCTAAACAGGCAAACAGTAGATCGTGCAACGAGCACGGATCAGTCTTAATTCGTGATCGAATAGATAAAATACCAGACTTAGTAAATTATAATACCCAAAGCGCTCAATGCAGCGGAGCATAGATGTTCTAAAATCATATGGTATTAAGTTCGTAACTCGTCGTAACTCCTCGTAAATTCGAAATATGTTTATCTCTGCCTTACAGTTGTGCTTTTTAGTATGCACTACTGTAAGGCGAAATGTAAAAAATTAGTTGTTTTTAGAAAACTTAACATTTTATGTCATACAAAATTGCATTTGTTTAGGCAAAATATGTGCTTACTATTAAGAGATTTTGTATGACAGGAAAAGCTTTTACTGCTTTAAAAAACCCAACTTTATCCGTCAGAAAATTTATAATTATTAAAATGTCACATAATTTATATACATAAAAAATTAGCTAAAAATAAGTGCAAAAAAAAATTTATTAAAAGAAAATCGTAACTTACAAATACAAAATTATAAAGATAGTGTACTTGTGATAAAAAAAATTAATAAGTAAGTGATTGTCATATAAGTATAGACAATTGTTAATGGAGAACACAAAATTTAAAGAAAAGTTGCAAAAATCAATGTGAAAAGAAGAACATAGTAGTTATATAAAGTCTTGCATTTACATCTCTCAATATAATTTGTATGACTCTAAATGAATATGTTATTGTAGTATATATAAAAAATATGTATCTATATTATTATGTATATACATATTTACAAAAATATATGTACATATATGTATATAAAGTTATTATTATTATATTTATTGGCAACATTATTCCTATTGGCAACATGTTGAATAGAATTTGTTCTACTAAATTTATCGATTACATTTTTTTTTTAAACATTTATATATAACAAAATCATGAGTTTTTCCAAAATACGATAAGATTTCACATTTTCTTTTGTTTATATCAATTATTGTTATATTGCGATATTATAGGTGTTTAATTGAAAATACCGTGTTTAATATAATGAATATAATGAATTTTATACTATGTCTTAAATAAATTTTAAGAATGTTTTTCTAATTTATTCAAAATTTGATTTTCAGTGGTTGATAATATAAGTGATAGTGGTTGTTGTAAACAGATGGGTTTATCAGTTATTAAGGTTTCGGAACTTATAGTGATGAGCATGGTTGGGTGGGCTACATGTTGCATAATTATCATCAACTCGCAACGAAGATGGCTAACACAGATTAACTTTGTACAGATAAATTTTTTCATTCATTTTTGCAACGTATAGTAGTTTTCGGTTATTTTTGGTCCAGTTTTTATTGTTTATTTATTTTAATTTTCAATTGTTAAAGAGCAGATTGTTTATTTTTTTTATTTTTGCATGCATATTAAAATATATGATTATTGTGTAGTTAGTATCAAGGCCAAAGTAGGTACATGAACATACCCTATTAGCTTAACTTAACCTTTTAAAACAGTATTTAAACTTTCATCGTTATATTCTACAAAGTTGATGTATGCAAAAAGGTAATTGTTGATTTGAAGACATTTTAAATTTAGTTTTGAAACTTTCGTACTTCCTCAAAGTACAGTAACATTTTGAAAAATAAAAATTGAATGATCGAGGATAAAATGAACGAGGATAAAAGTTACTATTTATTTCGTTTTTTATTTATAATCCGATCGATACAGAAAATAATATTAAATTTATTTACACTTATAATTAAATACTCATATTTTAAAACAATATAATATTACGTTTATGCAGATCCATATTCCAAAACAGGTCTTTTGAGAGAAGTTTTGTCATATGTTAGTGAAGTATTTTGCACATTTTTAATTTTTATAAAATTTTTACAAAAAATGTTAAAGAAAATTTTTACATAGTTAGGCATTTCAGGTGACGATATATACCGTATACTAAATATTGCTGATTAATGGAAAAAAAGCGCATTTCTTTTTATACCCTTCACCACTGGTGGAAAGGGTATATATAAGTTTGTCATTCCGTGTGTAATTTCTGCAATATTCATTTCCGACCCAATAAAATATATATATTCGGGATCCTTACATAGAGAAGTTGATTGAGCAATGTCCGTATATTCGTCTGTTCCTGTTGACGCTGAAGTGTCATTTACCAAGGCACCAAAAGAGATAGAAAAAATCTAAGCGCACCAATCTGTCAGGCATAGTTTCGAAAATTTTGGGATTGCAATTCAGCAACATTGGATCATTCCTTTGAAGGCTGTGGGTAAAAACCACGCCCACATATATTTGTTCACATTTTTTTTTAATTTCTTTCTGCATTAATGATTCTCTTTTGCTTTTTTTTGTCAAATAAATATTAGACCTCGACAGGTAGTTCGCGAGGAGTGCATACAGATCTCGGGGGATCAATAACCTCCTGCGAGGGCCGCTTTTGTAATATTAGGTTGGTAAGGATATTCTGCTTTGATAGAAAGCAATACTGATAGAGGTAGCCAATAGACCTACAGGGTGCCCACTGGTAACCAGGAGCAGTTAAAAGGCACATGGGGGGATCAATATGAGATCTCGGAGAATCAATAACCCCCTGCGAGGGCCGATGTTGTGTTTTGTGTTTTTAGTTTGGTAAGGATATTATGCTTTAATTTGCATTTAAGGACTTTATAGAAAGCAATAGGTGATACAGGCGAGGGCCGATGTTGTGTTTTGTGTTTTTAGGTTGGTAAGGATATTATGCTTTAATTTGCATTTAAGGACTTTATAGAAAGCAATACAGATATAGATAGCCAATAGACCTACAGGGTGCTCACTGGTAAACAGGAGCAGTTAAAAGGCACATGGGGGGCTCAATATGAGGAAATTTTTTAAGGAATTTTTTTATTTAGTCTGACCATTCTCACTCAATGTTGATTGCAGACAGGTTCTAAATTGAAAAAAAAATGTTAAAAAAAATTTTTTGAAAAAAATGAAGAAAACAATTTTTTAAAAATATTTCCAAAAAAATTTACAAAACATTTTCAAAAAGACAATTTCTGGTGCCTTGGCAAATGACATTTCATCTTCAACACGTACAGATGGACAGGCGAATAAACGGACATCGCTCAATCAACTTCTCTATGTATAAGGATCCAGAATATGTATACTTTATGGGGTCGGAAATGAATATTGTAGAAATTACACACGGAATGACAAAGATATATATACCCAGTGGTGAAGCAAAATTTCGTATGCGGTATTTGTATATCGTCACCCTAAAATTCCCAACCATGTAAAAATTGTTTATAAAATTTTCTTGTAAAAATTTTATAGAATTTTTGTTTTGTAAAAATTTTATAGAATTTTTGTTTTGTAAAAATTTTATAGAATTTTTGTTTGTAAAAATTTTATAGAATTTTTTTTTTGTAAAAATTTTATAGAATTTTTTTTTGTAAAAATTTTATAGATTTTTTTTTTTAAACTATATAGAAAATTTTTTTTCGACAAATTTAAAATTTTTTTTTTTGTTAATTTAAAGAAATTTTTTTTTTTGAAAATTTTTATAGAAAATATTTACAGAAAATTGTTTTTGTAAAAATTTTACAGAAAATTGTTTTTGTAAAAATTTTACAGAAAATTGTTTTTGTAAAAATTTTACAGAAAATTGTTTTTGTAAAAATTTTATGGAAATTTTTTTTGTAAAAACTTTATAGAATTTTTTTTTGTAAAAATGTTATAGAAAAGTATATAGAAGATTTTTTTAAAAATTTTATAGAACATATTTTTTAAAAAATTTTATAGAACATTTTTTTGTAAAATTTTTATAGAAAATGGGTTTATTTTTATATATTAACTGATTGCGTCGTGGAAGTTAAAGTTACCGTGAGTTTACGAGTAAATTAGTTTAATTCAATATATAAATTCAGTACGATTTATTAATCATGTTGATTTTTGAAGTTTTTAAAAAGGAATGCATAAAATTAAAGTATTATTGGAAAACTGATATAACAATAACATAGTTGTATTCATTTGGATTGTGAAAAAGGTTGTATTTTTTCTTGTAATCTCCCTTTCAGGCCTAATTCTATTTTAAAATAATTAAAAATACAAAACTGTTGTCATACCTTTCGGCGAAGACCGTCGTCACTGGCTGTTGTTTTGGTACGTTTGGCGAGCGCTTTCGATGTGAAGACATCATTTTCAAGCCGCGTTTAAAATGGTACAATTTAATACCAAAAATGCAAAAAATTACATTTTAAATTTTATCAAATTACAACAATACATATGTTTTTGCTTCATTCATATTTTTGTTAAAATGTCTGCTGCATTTTCATTTGTTGCAACATAGTTCACTTCTATCTTCCTGCTCTCGTATTTCTCTCTTACATAATGATATCGGATGTCAATATGTTTGCTTTTCTTCCGTACTGTAGAATTTTTGATCATAAAAGCAGCACTTTGGTTATCGTAAAACATAGGTGTGGGAGTCAGGAGATATTCTTCAAAACCCATTTCATAAAATAGTTTCTTTTGTACCCTCGTACAAAGCTATGTACTTGGCTTCCATCGTACTTAAGGGTACCACAGATTGTTTTCGTGATTCCTATGCAATAAGACCACCTGCCATACAGAAGAGATACAAAAAATTTAAGCACACCAATCTGTCAGGCATAGTTTCGAAAATTTTGGAATTTCAATTCAGCAACATCGGATCATTCCTTTGGAGGCTATGGGCCAAAAACCACGCCCACCTATATTTTTTTCACGTTTTTTTTAAATTTTTTTCGGCTTTAATGATTCTGTTTTGCCTTTTTTGTCAAATAAATATTAGACTGCGACAGGTAGATCGCAAGGAGTGCATACAGATCTCGGGGGATCAATAACCCCCTGTGAGGGCGATTTTTTTAGATTGTTAGGGTTTTTCTGCTTTGATTTGCATTAGGATTTCTCTTTGCTTTAAAAAATTAAAAAAATTACAAAACATTTTCAAAAAGATATTTTACAGAAAATATTAAAAAAACAAAAGTTTTTTAAAATTTTCCAAAAAATGTTCGAATATAATTTTACAAAAAATTGTTAAAAAATTATTTTTACAAAATATTTTTACACACAATTTTCGAAAAATTAAAACAAAAATTTCAATATTTCTTTGAAAATGAAAATCATGACTGTAACATAACATGTATTTAATATTAAGAATATACATAGGATTTCTCTTTGCTTTAGTCTGACTCAATATAGATTGTAGAAAGGTCCTAAATTTAACAAAAAATTTCAATAAAATTTAAAAAAAAATTTACAAAACATTTTCAAAAAGATATTTTACAGAAAATATTAAAAAAAAAATTTTTTTAAAAATTTTCCAAAAAATTTTCGAATATAATTTTACAAAAAATTTTGAAAAAATTATTTTTACAAAAAATTTTTACACACAATTTTCGAAAAATTAAAACAAAAATTTCAATATTTCTTTGAAAATGAAAATCATGACTGTAACACATATATACACACATATGTATGTGTGTATATAGAGTAACATATTTTTTTAAATGCGTTTGATTTTTTTAAATGTGTTTGAATAGATGATATCTCTGTTTTAAAACCTAGGTGCATTAAACACATAGACATCATCAGGATACCGACTACAAACTGTAAAAAATAAAATACACACATTTATAGGTAAACGATTATTTTGAAGCCAGCAAAGCTACATGGCTACACGACTACCGTTGTGGCTGTCGTTAACTTAGGCTAATTTCTATTTTATTCAACAAAAGAAAATGCCACAAAATTGTAAATTACAAATTCATATACAAACAAAAAGTTTTGGAGGAAATATTTATATTTTTTTTAAAAAGTTATTTAATTATATAAAAGCAAAATAAGTATTTCTACAACAATGTCAAAGTTTACGATGCAGCTGTCGTCTTCAATATCATTAATTAGCTGACAACACGGCGACAATTGTAGCCAACAGAATTTGTTTTCATTTGTCTGCTATTTCTTTAAAGCATGAATAATGAATTTTTCTTATACGACTTAATTTAAGTAAAGAGTCAACAATATGGATAATGCTGTAAATGTCTGTATAAATAAAATCACCGTGGCGAAGGGTATAGAAGATTCGGCACGGTCGAATATAGCACTTTTACTTGTTTCTTTTTCATTTCTCTTTCACTGGAACATGCTCATAACATGTCGTCCACATAAATGAAACATTTCGTTCAACGTACACGCAGGTGTCGGATTTACAACGCTTAAGACTCATATTCAACAGAATATCGTTCACCTTTTTGTTCCATTCTCTGCCGGCCTGTTTCAAACCGTATAATGACTTTTTTAGTCTACAAACTTTGTTTGGATGTTGTTTATCTTCAAACATTTTTGGTTGTACCATATAAATTTCTTCTTTCTGTAAATAAGCGGACTTAATGTCGATATGATTGACTAGTAATTCGTGCCTAGCAGCTAATGATAAAAGTAATCTTATGGTGGAATGTTTAACCACTTTTGCAAATGTTTCCTTGTAGTCAATGTTACATTTTTGAGAACATCCGTGTGCAACTAATAGTGCTTTATAATTTTTAATTTTATCATCCGGAGAACGTTTTACACAAAAACCCATTTGCATCCTATTACATTTTTACCAGTTGGTCTCTCTACTAGCTGCCATGTTTTGTTACTTATTAACGATTTATATTCCGTTTTAACCGACTTCAAAAAAAGAAGGAGGTTATCAATTCGTCTGTGTGTTGCTTTTTTTTTGTATGTTTGTGCCTTCAGAACTCGGTCATTTCTGAACCGATTTTAAAAATTTTTTCGCTATTAGATAGGTTATGGCTACAGATTGGTCCCATTTTAAAAGAAGTTGAAAATTTAAAAAAATAAAGGGTGTCCCCATACAACATACATGTTTTTTACGTGTATTATGTCACCGTGTATTATTGGTCACCAATTTAAAATTAAAAAAAAAGTGAGTATAACTATAGCTCCCAAGAACAAAAAGTAATTAAAAAATAAAATTAAAAATTAAAGGGTGACCCCATAGGTGACGTAATTTCACCTTTATTCTCGTATCATTTCAACCGTTATAGACAAACACTTGAAAGTTGCACAGAATGATCGTTACTATGTCTGTTATAATAAGTATAAATATTTAAAATTAGAAATTAATGGGTGTCCCATTACTTGGTTTATTTTGATATAATGGGTGATTTTTTTGAGGTTAGGATTTTCATGCATTAGTATTTGACAGATCACGTGAGATTTCAGACATGGTGCCAAAGAGAAACATGCTCAGTATGCTTTGACATTTCATCATGAATAGACTTACTAACGAGCAACGCTTGCAAATCATTGAATTTTATTACCAAAATCAGTGTTCGGTTCGAAATGTTCAAATGTGACAAATTTTGTTCAGCGATGAGGCTCATTTCTGGTTGAATGGCTACGTAAATAAGCAAAATTGCCGCATTTGGAGTGAAGAGCAACCAGAAGCCGTTCAAGAACTGCCCATGCATCCCGAAAAATGCACTGTTTGGTGGGGTTTGTACGCTGGTGGAATCATTGGACCGTATTTTTTCAAAGATGCTGTTGGACGCAACGTTACGGTGAATGGCGATCGCTATCGTTCGATGCTAACAAACTTTTTGTTGCCAAAAATGGAACAACTGAACTTGGTTGACATGTGGTTTCAACAAGATGGCGCTACATGCCACACAGCTCGCGATTCTATGGCCATTTTGAGGGAAAACTTCGGAGAACAATTCATCTCAAGAAATGGACCGGTAAGTTGGCCACCAAGATCATGCGATTTGACGCCTTTAGACTATTTTTTGTGGGGCTACGTCAAGTCTAAAGTCTACAGAAATAAGCCAGCAACTATTCCAGCTTTGGAAGACAACATTTCCGAAGAAATTCGGGCTATTCCGGCCGAAATGCTCGAAAAAGTTGCCCAAAATTGGACTTTCCGAATGGACCACCTAAGACGCAGCCGCGGTCAACATTTAAATGAAATTATCTTCAAAAACTAAATGTCATGGACCAATCTAACGTTTCAAATAAAGAACCGATGAGATTTTGCAAATTTTATGCGTTTTTTTTTTTAAAAAAAGTTCTCAAGCTCTTAAAAAATCACTCGTTATATAGCCAATTTTTTTAACCGTTATCGACACACAGTTGAAATTTACAAAGAACTTGTATTGCTAAGTCCGCTAAAATATTAAGTGTAAAATATGAATTTGGAAATTAAAGGGTGTCCCAATAGTTAATGTAAAAGTAATATATATGGACAAACTTTTCAACTGTTATAGATAGACAGTTGAAATTTATAAAGAAACTATATTGCTTAGTCCGTTATTACAACAAGTATAAAATTTTGATCTATAAATTAAAGGGTGTCCCCATTATTGATGTAATTTGACCATTATGTCCTCATCTTTGCAACCGTTATAGACAAACACTTGAAAAATAGACAGAATGTTTACTACTATGTCTGGTATTACAACAAGTATAAATATTTAAAATTGGAAATTAAAGGGTGTCCCAATAATTGATGTAATTTGATGTATATGGACACAAAGTTAAAATTTAAAAAGAATTTGTATGACAAAGTCCTCTTTAAAAAGTATTTATATTAAAATTTGAATTTAAAGGGTGTCCCAATAGGTGACGTCCCTATCTTTTAAACAGTTATTGATAAACACTTTACAATTAGACAGAATGTCCACTACTATATCTGTTATAATAAGTATAAATATTTAAAATTGTAAACTACAGGGTGCCACAATAGTTTATGTAATTTGATGCATATGACCAAACTTTTAAACCGTTACAGACAGACGGTTGAAATTTACAATGAACCTGTATTGCTACGACCGCTATAACTAATATAAAATTTGAATTCGGAAATTACAGGGTGTCGCAATAGTTACCGTCTTAAAGAAACATGATTTTAAGTTTGTCTGTTTTGAAGTCGGTTTTTTTTGCAAGAATTATTTATTGCTTCCTTCCACTTTTCACTATTTTCTGAATTTAATGCTTCATTAACATTATTTCGAATTTCTGAAGGTCCACCTTCAGTAATATACACTTTACGTGGGCTTTTATTTAACACCCGTTCTTACTAATTTAGATCGTCCTCTTTTTCTTTTGTTGTTAATCGTAATCTCATCTTCACTATCAGTTTCGTATGAGAAAAAACTCATTATTCACTATTTAAAGAAATAGAATACAGCGGCTACGCAGCTAAATGAAAACAAAGTTCGTTGGCTACAATTGTCGCTGTGTATTTAGCTACTTAATGATATTGAAGACGACAACTACATCGAAAACTATGACATCATTGTAGAAATACCAATTTTGCTTTTATAAAATTAAATATCTTTTTCTAAAAATAATAAATATCTCCTCCAAAACTTTTTCTTTGTATATGAATTTGTAAATTATAATTTTGTGACATTTTCTTTTATTAAATAAAATAAAATTACATACAATGAAATTTATAATCAAGCTCAAGTTCGTTTTTATTCTTTCTAAGAAAGAATTAATTAAATTACAAATTAGGTGATAATATTAAAGAAAAATTGGGAAAATTTAATTTTTAGACACCAGTAGGAGCGGAATCCACATTTTCTAGACAGCCACGTCCGTCATCAGCACTCTTGTATCTAATCTACTTAGGGTAGTGTTTTAGTCGTAAGCATCATCTATTTAACCAACCAAACCCAGATAAAGGAATACGAGAAAACTTGTACTCAATTATCAATCGTCAGTTGGTGAGAACGAAGTCTACCACTACCTTAAAATTTCCTCTTGTTGAATATTTTTACCTTAAATACCACCTTATATGTTGTTGTTCCTTCAGCTAACCTTCGGTTAGCAATGAAAGTTACTTTTTGTTTATTTGTTTTACTCCTAACAAAATTAAAAATAAAATTGTCGCATACAAAAATAGAAATTATCCTAAGTTGACTACAGCCATAACGGTGGTCGAGTAGCCATGTAGCTTTGCTGGCTTCAAAATAAACGTGTGTATTTTATTTTTGACAGTTTGTAGTCGATATCCTGATGTTGTCTATTTGTACAGCATTATCCATATTGTTGACTCTTTACATAAATTAAAATAAGTCGATTGAGAAAAAAGTCATGCTTTAAAGAAATAGAAGACAGCGGCGACGCAGGTAAATGAAAACAAATTCCGCTGGCTACAATTGTCGCCGTGTTGCCAGCTACTTAATGATATTGAAAACGACAGCTACATCGCAAACTTTGACATTGTTGTAGAAATACTTATTTTGCTTTTAGAAAATTAAATAACTTTTTCAAAAAATTATAAATATTTCCTCCAAAACTTTTTGTTTGTAATTTACAATTTTGTGAAATTTTCTTTTATTGAATAAAATAGAAATTAGCCTAAGTTCACGACAGCTACAACAGTAGTTGTGTGTGTAGCCATGTAGCTATAGAGAGATCTCATCTATTTAATCAAACGTTGCCGCTTTTTTAACCGACTTCAAAAAAGAAGGAGGTTATCTATTCGTCTGAATGTTGCTTTTTTTATGTATGTAACCGCAGAACTCAGCCATTTCTGAACCGATTTTAAAATTTTTTGCTTTATTTGAAAGGTTATGCTTCAAGGTTGGTCCCATTTTAAAAGCAGTTCATTATATTAAAAATTAAAGGGTGTCCCCATACAACATACATGTTTTTTACGTGTATTAAGAACCGTAAAGGGCAGCAAATTAAAATTTTAAAAAATTGCGTGCCGCTATAGCTCCCAACAGCAGAAATTAATAAAAAAATAAATTTAAAATTTAAAGTGTGTCCCCATAGGTGACATAATATGACCTATTTGGGTCTATCTTTTGAACCGTTATAGACTAAACCTTGAAAATTTGACAGAATGTCGACTACTATGACCGTTATAATAAAATGTATAAATACTTAAAATTTTAAATTAAAGGGTGCTCCAATAGTTCATTTAATTTGATGTATATGGCCATACTTTTGAATAGTTTTATACAGACCGCTGAAATTTACAAAGACCCTGTAGTGCTAAGTCAGCTATAAGAAAAAGTATAAAATTTTGAATTTGGAACTAAAAGGGTGTCCCAATAGTTAATGTAATTCTATGTATGTGGCCAAACTTTTGAACTGTTAGAGACAGACAGCTGAAATTTACAAGGAACCTGTATTGCAAAGTCCACTATAGCAAGTATACAATTTGAAGTTAGAAATTAAAGGGTGTCCCCATAAATTACGTAATTTGATCTATATGACCCTATCTTTTGAACCGTTAAACACAAACACTTGAAAATTAGGCAGAATGTCCACTACTTTCTCTGGTATGATAACATATATAAATATTTGGAATTATAATGTAAATGGTGTCCCAATAGTTCATGTAATTTGATATATATGGTTAAACTTTTTAACCGTTATAGACAGATAGTTGAAATTTACAAAGAATCTTTGTGACCAAGTCCTCTATAACAACAGGTCTTTAATTTAACATTGTAAATTAAAGGGTGTCCGAATAGGTGATGTTATTTGATCTGTGTGCCCCTATCTTTGAAACCGTTATAGACAGAGGCTTGACGGATGCTGGTGAAAATAACTTAACTTTTAAACAGTAATAGGGAGAGGCTTGACATTCAATAGTCTTTATTTTTTTCCCTCTAATTTTGGCGCATCTTTTATTTGGTTTAAATCTAATTTTTACCGATTACTTCTTACATTTTTAGTTTAGAATTGGTGCCCTTCTATCTGTTTTGAAGTCGGTTTTTTTTTGCAAGAATTATTGATAGCAGATATTTCTGCTTGTAGAACATTACATTCATTTGGAAGTCTGAAACACATCTTGATTCCAAATTCCTCTATACATATATGTATATATAATGTGTCGTTATTGTTGAGAAAAAAACAATAAGTTCGTATTAATACATTTGATCTTCAGTCTTTTGAACTTCAAATATACATATTAGCCCAATTCACAATCTTGTGCAAATGGTCTTGCATCGTAGCATTTGCAAAATGGTATTGGATATTTTACAACACACTAACAAAATATACAGAAATGCATATGCTACACTTTTAGAAATAAGCAACTCCTAAAACCATTGTTTTTATTTGCTAGGCATTTGCAAACTGACAGCTGACAATATAAATTAAATAAAAAATTTGAAATTCAAAATCAAAAAAAAAAAAAAAAATTAAAATCAAAGAATGTAAAAAAGGAGTTAATAATTTAATAATTGGATGGACATAATAAAATTTTATTTGATATCAATTACTGGACTGTAAGGCTGCCGAATTTTATTTTAAATAGTTCCCTAATCTTAAGTATTACTTGTTTTCAAAATTCCAAAGAACAAACAACTCTTGTCGTTAGCTGTAATCAAGTACTAGACTAGTAAAATTTTGATTTTTTGTATCTCTAGCGCAGTAATTTTCGATGCAAGACTGCAGTGATTAATTGTTATTCGATACTAGTCATTTTTGGGAATAATGAACCTTTTACGAGTACAGTTTGATAACTCCGTGACTTCTTGTGTTTTCAACTTCCGATGCAACTCTGTTGCCTCCCGTTAACAGTTATCTTGTACTGACGAATTTTGGACAATGTACGCTTGGCTTGTAATTGAATGAATATTATATAAATTAGCCGTTGGCTCCTATCTGACGGTGGTCTTACCACTGAGTGAAATAAAAGCGTAGACTAGCGTCCCCATTGTATAGTACAGCACTCTCCACGATAACGTGCCGTGTGTAAAAGAAGGCATCGATACGGCACTTGATGTACCGCACAGTTACAATGAGTAGCAATTTATAGAACATGGCGAACCATGGACCCATGTTCTAACCTCTTGATTAGGGGTTGGAGACCATCTAACTCCTTTCTGTTGAGAGTGCAACAGCACACTTTGATCCACAATGCACCATCTCTGCATACATCGATCTTGAACAACAACCACCAAGTGTATCTCGAAGGGGACCTCACCAATAACCGGTCACAGAGATGAGAGGGTCTCTGCGGGGCAACCGGTTACCGAGGTACCAGACCTTTGGGCACTAGTAGGGCCTCGATGAGAACAAGTGATATCGCAGATCTTTTCTTTCAGATTCAGGTTCCAGGAACCCTGGCATCTGGTGACCTCATTTTCCC
The DNA here is from genome assembly GCA_949628195.1 of Phasia obesa. Classification (NCBI taxonomy): domain Eukaryota; kingdom Metazoa; phylum Arthropoda; class Insecta; order Diptera; family Tachinidae; genus Phasia; species Phasia obesa. Next base: position 23,136,134 of record OX451220.1, read on the forward strand.
CAAAGCACATAATCTCTTGGCCTTTATAATATGCAGCTGAGAGATTATTGTACCCCCGGGGATATAATAAGAGGGTATAAAATAACCTCGTTGAAAACAGCTTCTTTAACAGTTTTATCTATTAAAGAATTTATTAATTATAAAAACGAAATTTTTATTATAGCTAAAACTCCAATAGGAAATTTTTTGTTTTGCAATAAGTGCTGCAAACTGAAATAAAAAACCGTTTACAATTCATGGGAAATTTTTACAATTGCATAAATTTGTAATCTCAAATGCACAAGATTGTGAATTGGGCTATTATGTAGTTATGCATATCTTAAAAAACATAAAATAAATATACATAATTCATAGAAAATATTCAGGAACTCGTCAACATATTTTTATCTTAAGATATAATTCACAAACGAAAAATGTTAATTTTCTACTTTAAGTGATATTTACAAATTATCATAAAATGGTTTATAAAATTGTGAATAATTTTTTTTCTACGTTTTTTTTTTGCTTAGTTATTCTTCTAATAGAACGGACGTGTTTTTTTTAAGCTCGCAATAAACGTATAATACAAACAAAAGTTAGAGAGTGAATTTAAAATAAATAAACAAACAAACAAAAACTAAAAATTTTTTTCTCTTGTTTACAACGGCATTATTTGTTGAATAATAATACAAACCAAAAGTACAGTGCGAGGGCTCATGAGTCACTCAAATTTAAACATTAGTAATAAAAGTGCGAACGTAAGCGGTGGAAATGCTTATGTTATGATAAATGCTGATTTAAACAGCGAAATAAACAAAAACAAAAAAACATTTGTTTTTAAATGCTGCGCCAATTTACCGAACACGTTCTTGCTCACCGTTGTTGCTAAGTAGTGACAATAAAATAAAAGTAAATAATTCATCGTTACCTTCTGAACAGAGTACGACCAAAAATATAAGGGACAGTGCCCAAAAACCCAAGACTCAAGTGGGAATGGATAGATTCGTGACTGTAATGAAAAGAGGTCGAAGCCCTAAATCTTCGCAGTTAGCACCAATGTCGAAAGTACATAAAGAAACGTAAACGAAAAGTACATAAAGAAACGGAATAAGCTCCCAAAATCGTTTTGCTATCTTAGATAGCGAAACAAGTGAATCCAAAACGGCACCCAAGTCGTTCCAACCACCTCCAATATATTTAAGGAAGAAAAATTCAAACGAGTTAATAAATAAACTGATTTCACTGATTGGAGAGAATTCTTTTTATGTAATTTCCATTAAGCGTGGCAACATTGATGAGACAAAAATTCAATTTATTGATGAAAACAGTTACCGTAAAACTGTAAACGAGTTTGAAAGCTGCACAAAAAAAATGTTTATACCTACCAACTGAAGAGTAGCAAAGGCCTACAGGTAGTTAATAAAGGCGTAGATTCATACGTTGATCCAGCTGAAATAAGAGCTGGACTTCAAAAAGCGGATTTTAAAATAAAAAGTGTAGATAATCTCCGAAATCGAGAACGTATCCCCCAACCAATATTTCACGTTGAATTGGAACCTGGAGATATAAGATTAAAAAAAAACGAAACGCACCCTATATATAATATAAGATATCTATTGTACCACAAAATCACAGTAGAGGAACCACATAAACGATCAGGACCCGTCCAGTGCCTAAACTGTCAAGAATATGGTCATACTAGGGCTTACTATAAGCTACCTCCTGTTTGCGTTGTGTGTGGTGAGCTGCATTGTTCCGCTCAATGCGATAAGTCAAGGGATGACACGAAGGTTAAAAAATGTAGCAATTGCGGTGGAAATCACACTGCCAACTACAGAGGATGTCCTGTTTATTCTGTGGTCAGGAAGTCGTCTCAAAGATCAAATAACTCCCCCTAAGCAGACACAACATCGACCAAATGACCATTACCCCCAGCTAGCCCAACCAACCACACAACATATTTAATATGCTGACATGCTAAAAAACAACCAAGTTTATAAAGCGCCATCGTCAGTTAACCCGAACCAACTTTTGCACCCGGAACATAAAGACCAAACACTTTCGGTCAACTATAGTCGTCTGGAACGAACCATTGAGACATTAGTACAGTCGCTAAGCACTTTTATTGCAGGGAGTACTTAAAAAACCATGAACTGTTTAAAAATATGTTTCTGGAACGCAAACGGCTTACGCCAACATAAAAATGAACTTGAATACTTCCTCAAGAACCAACAAATTGATGTTATGCTGACTGCAGAAACACATTTAACAACAAATAGCTTTTTTTTAAATCAATGGCTATATTTTATATGACACCAAAGACCCCCGTGGCAGAGCATGTGGTGGTTCAGCAATACTTATAAAGGCCCGCATCAAACATTATTTACTGTGTGATTTTTGTGAGGATTACCTTCAAGCAACAAATATCTACCTTGAAGAATTTCATCAAAACTTAGTTATTTCTTCAATTTATTCACCTCCTAGATTTCAAGTATCAGAGAATCAGTATAGCGATTACAACGCTAAACATACATTTTGGTTATCACGATTAACAACTCCAAAAGGTCGTGTTTTGTTTGACACAATTTCAAAAATGCGTCTCAATGTGATCTAGAGTGGCCAACCCACCTATTGGCCTACGGATCGACAAAAAATACCGGATGTTATTGATTTTGGCGTGTTTAAGGGTATTTTAAGAGAAATTATTAAAGTTGAAGCATTACTAGAATTATCCTCAGATCATTCACCCACTATTGTCTTTATATTGAATCAATAAAATATCGCATCACCAACAACCAGGACAAGCATAAATTGGCTATAATATAGAAAATATCTCAGTACGCATTTCTCGGAAAACATCCCGCTAAGAACACCAGAAGACGTAGAGCAGTGTATAATTGATTTTGATCGAAACATAAAATTAGCTGCCCAACATGCAACTGTAACCCGGCAAATAGATATTTGCAATCACATTTATTCTGCAGATGTCGAGCGGCTCTTGACTGAAAAAAGAAAAATTCGTAGAGAGTGGCAAACATATAGATCTCCTCAACTTAAAGCTAGACTTAAAGATTGCACGAAGCGGCTAAGAGACCTACTAGAATCTCGAAGGGTAGCATCTCTGAAAAATTACCTGGAAGATCTAGACCCAACTCCACAATCATATTATTCATTGTGGCGTGAATGTCGAAACCTCAAAAGACCAGTCATCCTCCATTGCGGACTTCTTGTGGAGGCTGGGCAAGAAACGATACCGAAAAAGGTAATCTGTTTGTTGATCATTTAAAAAACGTGTCAACTCCAATTGTTTCGACTGATATAGCTGAGCTCCCACCTATCGATGTTACCCTAAGGTTTGAGCTTCGAGATATTGAAAGGGCAGTAACTGATTTAAACTCTAAGAAAGCTCCTGGTATTGGTAAAATCCGTAACAAGATGTTATTTGAATTGCCCCGTATAGCCCAAAAAATCATTCTTTTTGTTTTTAATGCCATTTTACGTCTTGAGTACTTTCCTACAAAGTGGAAAATTTCTTTGATTACTATGATACCTAAGCCTGGAAAAGACAACATCAAGGTTGAATCATACAGACCTATAAGCCTATTATCAAATATATCAAAGCTGTTTGAAAAAATCTTAATAATTAAGTTGAACCCAATTCTGAGCGCCAAAGGATGTATTCCGAACCATCAATTTGGCTTCAGAAAACAACATAGTACGATCCCACAAGCACACAGATTAGTAAATGTAATTAAAAAGACCTTTGAAGAAAAAAAATACTGTTCTGCACTGTTTATCGACGTTTCTCAAGCATTTGACAAGGTATGGTACGAAGGCTTTATATACAAGTTAAAGCTGAATTTGCCCAAAAACTTCTATAAGCTTATAAAAAATTATTTAACTGATCGAAAGTTCATAATAAAAGAAGGAGATTTCTTAAGCTCGCCTCAGCTCATTAAAGCCGGAGTTCCACAGGGTAGTACTTTAGGACCCATTTTATACTTGCTGTACTCATCTGTCTGTCAGACAGACAGACAACTTAAGCGCGATCGACAGTGTAATTATAAAAAACAGTACTAGAAAATGAAAATTTGTTATATTTAAAAAATTGTTTGATTAATAATGTAATATTGCTATAAAGATAAAAGTTGGTTTTTAAAAAAATACATTTAATTACAAATCCCCTGAAGAAGTGAACAAAACATTCACGAAACGTTGGGAGAAACATGTAATAAAACTGCATTTTTATTGACATGATATGAGTTAGGCCCTACCAGCTGAAATATTTAAATAAACAAACCTAAGGTAATAAAATCAAATTGGCCAAAAATATATACGAAAACAAAAAAAATTATCATTTAATATGGCTTCGAAGAAGAAGACAGGAGGAGGGCCATTCGAGGAGATTCCTTTAACGCCAGCTGAGGAGCAAATTGTCCAAACGGCTGGTATAGAAGCTACGGTAAAAGGGCTATCTTCAACCAAAACGTTTGGCTCTTCCAAAGATAGAACATCTTTTAATATTGAAGAAATTGATGAATAGATAAGTTGACATTTGAACTTAATGAAAATTTGAATACCGGTTACGAAAGTGCAGAGAAATAACTAAAAATTAATAACAAATGCACGAAGAGTAAAAATAAATCAAATCTCCTCAAGTACAACATACAAAAATTTTAAGAATTTCAACAGATGTTAAATAATAAGCTGGAACGATTGCTAGAATTAATACACAGATCCAACGAACTTAAAGACAACCCAATCATGATGAAAGAAGAAGAGCATCTTGCGATCATGGCAATAAAAAAAATTGTTCTTGAAATAAAGACAATGGAATTAGAATTATTAAAACAACGTTTTTAAAACATTGCACAGTGGGGCAGAATCAAAATATTTTGGAAATAACCTAGTCATTTATAAACTGCTAAGCCTATTTATCCAAAATATGACATGAGCATAACAGAGGAGTATCTGACCTTAAGTTTTAAAGGTGGGTACCATAACCACTCCAGGGGTGGCGCTATGTGGTCTCAAAGTTGTGAACCTCGCACCTGAAAATTAATAGTTAAATGGTTAGCTCATACAAAAATATGAAATTTTTATATATTCCTTAAGAAAATTTTTTCTAAAAAAAAAAACGTTAATGACCTTTTTTGAGCTAAAACAAAAATGCAATAATTTTGGATTTTTAAATTAAAAATCGTCTAGCTTTAAAATTAGTAAAGATACAATCATCAAATTTATCTAAAATATTTAGAATTTGGCTCGCTAATTATTATAAAAAGTTGGGTGAAAATTGTACGCAATATTTTGAAAAAACTGGACCAGGGAAGCGAAAAATCAAAAATTGTATTTCCTAAAATGCTTATAACTCAATCATTTTAAATTATTTTAAATATTTGAAAATCAGAATAAAATTGAAGAAATGGTAAGCTGTAAAAGAGTTTTCAGGCGCCACCTCCAGAGGGTGTATGGTACCCACCTTTAAAACTTAAGTTCAGATACTCCTCTGTTAGCGCTCGTGTCAAATTTTGGATCAATCGGCTTAGCCGTTTATAAGTGACTAGGTTATTTCCAAAATATTTTGATTCTGCCCCACTGTGCATTGTTAAATGAAACGTACAATGTAAACATTTATGTACCTATGTAGTGAATTCAATTGTTTATTTTATTAATTTTTGTTTTACACATAGTGAAAAATAATTTTAATCTCATTTTTTAATATGTAAAGTAACTAAAAAGACTTGAATGCCATTTTTAATTTATTTTTTATTAATAATACAAAAAGTACAAACTAAAAGTATGTGTTATAGTCATAAGTAAATATATTAAATAAAAAGATATGAAATATCCAAAACGTTTTTTAAAAACGTAAACTAAATTAACAGCTAGATTTATTTATCCATAAGGATAGTTTTATGTGGTCTCTAATCCTTTGTCCAATTTTTGTCAGCTGTGTCTCATTTCCAGTTTCTGGTATAATAGGAATAGTTTCAGCGACGGAATTGTTTCTGTAATTTGGAATTTTAAAACAAGAATATACAAGTTATGTAAGGCAACACATACATTCACAAATTGTGTCATGTTTTCCGGATTGAATCTACTCCTCTTCCCGTTGCTCAAGATTTTCCATCTTGCTTTAAGTATACCAATAGACCTCTCTACTATACATCGCGCTTTAGAATGGACGTCATTAAAGTAAGCCTCATCGATCCATCATCTGAATTTCTGTACGATGTTATCAGCCACGGTTCAAGAGGGTACCCGGAATCCCCTTTTGATTGATTTTAATTTCCAAACAATAAAATAAGTTTTCTTGTACGTTTAACTTACCTAAAACCCAAGAATTTTTTAAGTTTTTATTATTATAGAGATCTTCTAGCAAGTTTTTTTCCGCTGAATGCCTCCAGACAAATGAGTCATGTGCCGCTCCATCGTATTTGGGATTTATAGTCACTATTTTATATTCATGATTGCAAATCTGAAAGAATTTATTTAATATTTATTGTTAATTTATTTTCCAAGATATTGAAGTTAAATACCACCATAGCATTGAGACTGTGATAACCCTTTCTATTAAAGAACATATGTTCATTAATGCTTGGCCTTTGAATTCCAATGTGTGTGCCGTCAACTTTGATTGAAAGAATTCATAATTAGCAATTCATGAATAGTCAAAATTCACTTAAACTAACCTCCAGGAATTTTATATATCTTAAAAAAATGGTCTATACAAGCGTGAGATTCCTCAGGCGAAAAATTTATAAACTTTGGGCAAAGTTTTGTTTCCATTTCGTCTATAACATGTTTTACAATTTTGCAAACTGTGCTTTGTCCTAAACCGACCAAGTAGTCATTTCCCACGCTGCACAGTGGCCAATTTGGCTTCGCTAGCGGCATTTTATTCATAGCTTCCAAAGTAAAGAAGATATCTTCAAAATTCTCTTTTACTCTCCTGGTATTGGTAAAATCCGTAACAATATATTATTTGAATTGCCCCGTATAGCCCAAAAAATCATTCTTTTTGTTTTTAATGCCATTTTACGTCTTGAGTACTTTCCTACAAAGTGGAAAATTTCTTTGATTACTATGATACCTAAGCCTGGAAAAGACAACATCAAGGTTGAATCATACAGACCTATAAGCCTATTATCAAATATATCAAAGCTGTTTGAAAAAATCTTAATAATTAAGTTGAACCCAATTCTGAGCGCCAAAGGATGTATTCCGAACCATCAATTTGGCTTCAGAAAACAACATAGTACGATCCCACAAGCACACAGATTAGTAAATGTAATTAAAAAGACCTTTGAAGAAAAAAAATACTGTTCTGCACTGTTTATCGACGTTTCTCAAGCATTTGACAAGGTATGGCACGAAGGCCTTATATACAAGTTAAAGCTAAATTTGCCCAAAAACTTCTATAAGCTTATAAAAAATTATTTAACTGATCGAAAGTTCATAATAAAAGAAGGAGATTTCTTAAGCTCGCCTCAGCTCATTAAAGCCGGAGTTCCACAGGGTAGTACTTTAGGACCCATTTTATACTTGCTGTACTCATCTGTCTGCCAGACAGACAGACAGACAACTTAAGCGCGATCTACAGTGTAATTATAAAAAACAGTACTAGAAAATGAAAATTTGTTATATTTAAAAAAAATGTTTGATTAATAATGTAATATTGCTATAAAGATAAAAGTTTGTTTTTAAAAAATACATTTAATTACAAATCCCCTGAAGAAGTGAACAAAACATTCACGAAACGTTGGGAGAAACATTTAATAAAACTGCATTTTTATTGACATGATATGAGTTAGGCCCTACCAGCTGAAATATTTAAATAAACAAACCTAAGGTAATAAAATCAAATTGGCCAAAAATATATACGAAAACAAAAAAAATTATCATTTAATATGGCTTCGAAGAAGAAGACAGGAGGAGGGCCATTCGAGGAGATTCCTTTAACGCCAGCTGAGGAGCAAATTGTCCAAACGGCTGGTATAGAAGCTACGGTAAAAGGGCTATCTTCAACCAAAACGTTTGGCTCTTCCAAAGATAGAACATCTTTTAATATTGAAGAAATTGATGAATAGATAAGTTGACATTTGAACTTAATGAAAATTTGAATACCGGTTACGAAAGTGCAGAGAAATAACTAAAAATTAATAACAAATGCACGAAGAGTAAAAATAAATCAAATCTCCTCAAGTACAACATACAAAAATTTTAAGAATTTCAACAGATGTTAAATAATAAGCTGGAACGATTGCTAGAATTGATACACAGATCCAACGAACTTAAAGACAACCCAATCATGATGAAAGAAGAAGAGCATCTTGCGATCATGGCAATAAAAAAAATTGTTCTTGAAATAAAGACAATGGAATTAGAATTATTAAAACAACGTTTTTAAAACATTGCACAGTGGGGCAGAATCAAAATATTTTGGAAATAACCTAGTCATTTATAAACTGCTAAGCCTATTTATCCAAAATATGACATGAGCATAACAGAGGAGTATCTGACCTTAAGTTTTAAAGGTGGGTACCATACACACTCCAGGGGTGGCGCTATGTGGTCTCAAAGTTGTGAACCTCGCACCTGAAAATTAATAGTTAAATAGGTAGCTCATACAAAAATATGAAATTTTTATATATTCCTTAAGAAAATTTTTTCTAAAAAAAAAACGTTAATGACCTTTTTTGAGCTAAAACAAAAATGCAATAATTTTGGATTTTTAAATTAAAAATCGTCTAGCTTTAAAATTAGTAAAGATACAATCGTCAAATTTAACTAAAATATTTAGAATTTGGCTCGCTAATTATTATAAAAAGTTGGGTGAAAATTGTACGCAATATTTTGAAAAAACTACACCAGGGTAGCGAAAAATCAATAATTGTATTTCCTAAAATGCTTATAACTCAATCATTTTAAATTATTTTAAATATTTGAAAATCAGAATAAAATTGAAGAAATGGTAAGCTGTAAAAGAGTTTTCAGGGGCCACCTCCAGAGGGTGTATGGTACCCACCTTTAAAACTTAAGTTCAGTTACTCCTCTGTTAGCGCTCGTGTCAAATTTTGGATCAATCGGCTTAGCCGTTTATAAGTGACTAGGTTATTTCCAAAATATTTTGATTCTGCCCCACTGTGCATTGTTAAATGAAACGTACAATGTAAACATTTATGTACCTATGTAGTGAATTCAATTGTTTATTTTATTAATTTTTGTTTTACACATAGTGAAAAATAATTTTAATCTCATTTTTTAATATGTAAAGTAACTAAAAAGACTTGAATGCCATTTTTAATTTATTTTTTATTAATAATACAAAAAGTACAAACTAAAAGTATGTGTTATAGTCATAAGTAAATATATTAAATAAAAAGATATGAAATATCCAAAACGTTTTTTAAAAACGTAAACTAAATTAAGAGCTAGATTTATTTATCCATAAGGATAGTTTTATGTGGTCTCTAATCCTTTGTCCAATTTTTGTCAGCTGTGTCTCATTTCCAGTTTCTGGTATAATAGGAATAGTTTCAGCGACGGAATTGTTTCTGTAATTTGGAATTTTAAAACGAATATACAAGTTATGTAAGGCAACACATACATTCACAAATTGTGTCATTTTTTCCGGATTGAATCTACTCCTCTTCCCGTTGCTCAAGATTTTCCATCTTGCTTTAAGTATACCAATAGACCTCTCTACTATACATCGCGCTTTAGATTGGACGTCATTAAAGTAAGCCTCATCGATCCATCCTCTGGATTTCTGTACGATGTTATCAGCCACGGTTGAAGAGGGTACCCGGAATCCCCTTTTGATTGATTTTAATTTCCAAACAATAAAATAAGTTTTCTTGTACGTTTAACTTACCTAAAACCCAAGAATTTTTTAAGTTTTTATTATTATAGAGATCTTCTAGCAAGTTTTTTTCCGCTGAATGCCTCCAGACAAATGAGTCATGTGCCGCTCCATCGTATTTGGGATTTATAGTCACTATTTTATATTCATGATTGCAAATCTGAAAGAATTTATTTAATATTTATTGTTAATTTATTTTCCAAGATATTGAAGTTAAATACCACCATAGCATTGAGACTGTGATAACCCTTTCTATTAAAGAACATATGTTCATTAATGCTTGGCCTTTGAATTCCAATGTGTGTGCCGTCAACTTTGATGAAAAGAATTCATAATTAGCAATTCATGAATAGTCAAAATTCACTTAAACTAACCTCCAGGAATTTTATATATCTTAAAAAAATGGTCTATACAAGCGTGAGATTCCTCAGGCGAAAAATTTATAAACTTTGGGCAAAGTTTTGTTTCCATTTCGTCTATAACATGTTTTACAATTTTGCAAACTGTGCTTTGTCCTAAACCGACCAAGTAGTCATTTCCCACGCTGCACAGTGGCCAATTTGGCTTCGCTAGCGGCATTTTATTCATAGCTTCCAAAGTAAAGAAGATATCTTCAAAATTCTCTTTTACTCTCCTGGTATTGGTAAAATCCGTAACAATATATTATTTGAATTGCCCCGTATAGCCCAAAAAATCATTCTTTTTGTTTTTAATGCCATTTTACGTCTTGAGTACTTTCCTACAAAGTGGAAAATTTCTTTGATTACTATGATACCTAAGCCTGGAAAAGACAACATCAAGGTTGAATCATACAGACCTATAAGCCTATTATCAAATATATCAAAGCTGTTTGAAAAAATCTTAATAATTAAGTTGAACCCAATTCTGAGCGCCAAAGGATGTATTCCGAACCATCAATTTGGCTTCAGAAAACAACATAGTACGATCCCACAAGCACACAGATTAGTAAATGTAATTAAAAAGACCTTTGAAGAAAAAAAATACTGTTCTGCACTGTTTATCGACGTTTCTCAAGCATTTGACAAGGTATGGCACGAAGGCCTTATATACAAGTTAAAGCTAAATTTGCCCAAAAACTTCTATAAGCTTATAAAAAATTATTTAACTGATCGAAAGTTCATAATAAAAGAAGGAGATTTCTTAAGCTCGCCTCAGCTCATTAAAGCCGGAGTTCCACAGGGTAGTACTTTAGGACCCATTTTATACTTGCTGTACTCATCTGTCTGCCAGACAGACAGACAGACAACTTAAGCGCGATCTACAGTGTAATTATAAAAAACAGTACTAGAAAATGAAAATTTGTTATATTTAAAAAAAATGTTTGATTAATAATGTAATATTGCTATAAAGATAAAAGTTTGTTTTTAAAAAATACATTTAATTACAAATCCCCTGAAGAAGTGAACAAAACATTCACGAAACGTTGGGAGAAACATTTAATAAAACTGCATTTTTATTGACATGATATGAGTTAGGCCCTACCAGCTGAAATATTTAAATAAACAAACCTAAGGTAATAAAATCAAATTGGCCAAAAATATATACGAAAACAAAAAAAATTATCATTTAATATGGCTTCGAAGAAGAAGACAGGAGGAGGGCCATTCGAGGAGATTCCTTTAACGCCAGCTGAGGAGCAAATTGTCCAAACGGCTGGTATAGAAGCTACGGTAAAAGGGCTATCTTCAACCAAAACGTTTGGCTCTTCCAAAGATAGAACATCTTTTAATATTGAAGAAATTGATGAATAGATAAGTTGACATTTGAACTTAATGAAAATTTGAATACCGGTTACGAAAGTGCAGAGAAATAACTAAAAATTAATAACAAATGCACGAAGAGTAAAAATAAATCAAATCTCCTCAAGTACAACATACAAAAATTTTAAGAATTTCAACAGATGTTAAATAATAAGCTGGAACGATTGCTAGAATTGATACACAGATCCAACGAACTTAAAGACAACCCAATCATGATGAAAGAAGAAGAGCATCTTGCGATCATGGCAATAAAAAAAATTGTTCTTGAAATAAAGACAATGGAATTAGAATTATTAAAACAACGTTTTTAAAACATTGCACAGTGGGGCAGAATCAAAATATTTTGGAAATAACCTAGTCATTTATAAACTGCTAAGCCTATTTATCCAAAATATGACATGAGCATAACAGAGGAGTATCTGACCTTAAGTTTTAAAGGTGGGTACCATACACACTCCAGGGGTGGCGCTATGTGGTCTCAAAGTTGTGAACCTCGCACCTGAAAATTAATAGTTAAATAGGTAGCTCATACAAAAATATGAAATTTTTATATATTCCTTAAGAAAATTTTTTCTAAAAAAAAAACGTTAATGACCTTTTTTGAGCTAAAACAAAAATGCAATAATTTTGGATTTTTAAATTAAAAATCGTCTAGCTTTAAAATTAGTAAAGATACAATCGTCAAATTTAACTAAAATATTTAGAATTTGGCTCGCTAATTATTATAAAAAGTTGGGTGAAAATTGTACGCAATATTTTGAAAAAACTACACCAGGGTAGCGAAAAATCAATAATTGTATTTCCTAAAATGCTTATAACTCAATCATTTTAAATTATTTTAAATATTTGAAAATCAGAATAAAATTGAAGAAATGGTAAGCTGTAAAAGAGTTTTCAGGGGCCACCTCCAGAGGGTGTATGGTACCCACCTTTAAAACTTAAGTTCAGTTACTCCTCTGTTAGCGCTCGTGTCAAATTTTGGATCAATCGGCTTAGCCGTTTATAAGTGACTAGGTTATTTCCAAAATATTTTGATTCTGCCCCACTGTGCATTGTTAAATGAAACGTACAATGTAAACATTTATGTACCTATGTAGTGAATTCAATTGTTTATTTTATTAATTTTTGTTTTACACATAGTGAAAAATAATTTTAATCTCATTTTTTAATATGTAAAGTAACTAAAAAGACTTGAATGCCATTTTTAATTTATTTTTTATTAATAATACAAAAAGTACAAACTAAAAGTATGTGTTATAGTCATAAGTAAATATATTAAATAAAAAGATATGAAATATCCAAAACGTTTTTTAAAAACGTAAACTAAATTAAGAGCTAGATTTATTTATCCATAAGGATAGTTTTATGTGGTCTCTAATCCTTTGTCCAATTTTTGTCAGCTGTGTCTCATTTCCAGTTTCTGGTATAATAGGAATAGTTTCAGCGACGGAATTGTTTCTGTAATTTGGAATTTTAAAACGAATATACAAGTTATGTAAGGCAACACATACATTCACAAATTGTGTCATTTTTTCCGGATTGAATCTACTCCTCTTCCCGTTGCTCAAGATTTTCCATCTTGCTTTAAGTATACCAATAGACCTCTCTACTATACATCGCGCTTTAGATTGGACGTCATTAAAGTAAGCCTCATCGATCCATCCTCTGGATTTCTGTACGATGTTATCAGCCACGGTTGAAGAGGGTACCCGGAATCCCCTTTTGATTGATTTTAATTTCCAAACAATAAAATAAGTTTTCTTGTACGTTTAACTTACCTAAAACCCAAGAATTTTTTAAGTTTTTATTATTATAGAGATCTTCTAGCAAGTTTTTTTCCGCTGAATGCCTCCAGACAAATGAGTCATGTGCCGCTCCATCGTATTTGGGATTTATAGTCACTATTTTATATTCATGATTGCAAATCTGAAAGAATTTATTTAATATTTATTGTTAATTTATTTTCCAAGATATTGAAGTTAAATACCACCATAGCATTGAGACTGTGATAACCCTTTCTATTAAAGAACATATGTTCATTAATGCTTGGCCTTTGAATTCCAATGTGTGTGCCGTCAACTTTGATGAAAAGAATTCATAATTAGCAATTCATGAATAGTCAAAATTCACTTAAACTAACCTCCAGGAATTTTATATATCTTAAAAAAATGGTCTATACAAGCGTGAGATTCCTCAGGCGAAAAATTTATAAACTTTGGGCAAAGTTTTGTTTCCATTTCGTCTATAACATGTTTTACAATTTTGCAAACTGTGCTTTGTCCTAAACCGACCAAGTAGTCATTTCCCACGCTGCACAGTGGCCAATTTGGCTTCGCTAGCGGCATTTTATTCATAGCTTCCAAAGTAAAGAAGTGTAGTGTATGCATATATAGAATTAGTACTGTAGTATAATAGATACATATATAGAGTAAGACTGTAGTAATTTAAGAATTTCATTTACACATTTTTTTGAACTTGAAAAAGTCAAATTCATTTTTTGTTTACAATAAGTATTTTAAGAATTTCAATTGATAAAGCCACTGACCAAATTTAGTATTTTATTTTATGTCAGCAATAATAAATATTTAAGTTTTTGTTTGTATAAAATAATTTGTATGAGAAATAAAATTGTAATATGAACTCTATTTAAGTTTAGTGAACTGTTGGCATAGGAATGTTTGTAATATGAAATTTGTATTAAAGCAAAAATGTTTTTCACGTGCCAATGGTTTATGGGAACCAAAGTAAAATTTGCTGAGACCGTGGGAACAGCAAATCAACTATTGATTTGTTGGTACCCCAAAATATTGCTGACCTATAGATTAATTTAGTATATAAGCTTGTATTCTTGAAAATAAAATTCAGAGTTAAATCAGAATTGAAATCAACTTGTATTCTTTTCTCATTAATTCTCGAGGGCATCTTAATGCTCAGTTTAAGCGGCAGAAGTGCTAAGAGAATACTTAACTTAAAACACTAAACACACTAAACATACTATATGGCGATCCTGCCAGTTTTGAGTAGATCCTGTAGAAATTTTAATATTTAAAAATTTTTTCCTGAAAACAAAAGATACTTTTCAAAAATTATTTTGCAAAAAACAAAAAAAAAAAATATACATTTTTTTCTCTGTACTGCAAAAGAAATAATAAATTTTTAATGAGCAATCAAGAAGAAATAGATGCCATATTCAAAAAGTGGGAAAACTTACTACTACCCCAAGAAGAATACATACCAATACCAGTTATTAGTAAACCAGAGACACCACCTCCATATGTAGCGACGCCAAAGACTGCAGGCCCAAAAAGAATTACAATAGAACAGTACAAAGAAAGGATACAAAAATATAAAGAGCAGGTGCGAGAGTTTGGGGAGCGAAACAGAAATTTTAAACCAAAGAAGAGAGGAGGAAAGAAGCGGCGTTTTGAGAAGGCCTGCACGGAATTGCAAAACGTGATAAACATAGCAAAAGGCAACCAGAAGAAGAGTTTAATTGCGGAACTAAACAACTTAAGAGAGAAAGGATGGCAGAAATTTTAAAATAAATTTTTTTTTGTAAAAAAAAAAAAAAAAAAAAAAAAAAAAATAAAAATACTAAATTTCAAAATTATATAAATAGAAGGAGAAATAAGATAAAGCCAAAAAACATTAGAATTAGAGTATAAAGAACATGAAATTAAAAAGTACAGTAGTTTTTTAGATTTTTGATTTAGGTAATGAATCTAGAACTACATACTTTTGAATTAACCGAGGAAGATAGAATAAAGTTTACTTTAGAACAACTCAAAATGGGCATCGCAGATGCAAAAGTGGAAGGCCATGCGAATGCCAATGCTATAAATACCAATAAGATAACAATAGATCAAGAAATGATAATAATTTTACTAATAATTTTTGTACTAGTAGTCATAGTTAAATTCTTACAGAATTACATAAAGAAACAAGTTGTAAGAAACTCTGTACAAAATGTATAATTAACAAAAAAAAAAAAAAAAAAATTTTTTTTGTGCTGTAGAAATAAATACCATTCATGGAACAAATTTTTGAAGAATTAGAAAAACTAATTGTAAATGCTAGAAAATCCATAGCAAGAAAATACACAAATGAAACTATACAAGAAAAACTAAAGTCAATAGAAGAGTTGAGTAAAAAATTTGGGAAACTTGTTGGACACTTAGCGAACCCCATAAGAGATGAAAAAATTACTCAATTTAGAGATTTAAAAGAAACAGCAATTCAGATATTGACACAACATAAAGGAGAAAAACTAGTAATAGAGCAAGAAGTTAAAAATCCCATAATCATGTCGGACTTTGACAGTAAAAAAGCTTCGGATATAATTCCAATTTTCGACGGAAAGCCAAAACATGTTGATATTTTCCTTTCGATGATAGAAATGGTTCATTCTGAACTGAATGAGCAAGGAAAACAGAAACTAATTAAATATGTAATGGCGATAAAATTAATAGACAGAGTCAGGGATATTCTTATTATAGAAAATACACCTACAACTTTCGAAGAACTTAAAACAGTTCTAACAAAGCATTTCAAATCCACAAGAACGGCAAGCAGCATACATTTCGAATTAAAGAATACCAAACAAAAAGGCAATATACTTAACTACAAAGAACGGATTAACACTTTGATGGCGGACTTGACATTGATACAGATTTCAGAACTAGAGGACAGTTCAAATCAAGTAGCTCGGTCTACGGTTAAGACTATGAACGAAAAACTGGCGCTAGAAATTTTTCAAGAAGGTTTAAATAAAGACATAAGAACCGCTGTGATAGCTGCACAACCCAAGACTTTGGCACAAGCCTATGACATTGCAAGTACACAAGAAAGAGCATTACAACTATCAGATACATTTACGACCTTACAAATAAATAATAATAATAGACGAAACTATTACAATAACACAAATAGAAACAATTCAGGGTTTAACAGAAATAGAAATTATTTTTATCCACAGATGGATAGAAATTTTAACATCAATAGGAATAATAGAAACTATAACAACAACAGAAATTATAGCAATATCAACAGAAACTCTAACAGTAACAACAGAAACCATAACAACAGTAATAGAAATTATAACAATAACAGACACTATAACAACAATAACAATAATTACAATAGATATAACAACAACAATGCATCAAACAGAGGTAATAGATACAATAATAATTCAAGAGGAAGAGGTTATTCCAATGTTCATTCTATACAACAACAGGGAAACGTACAAACCCTGGAGACTTAATACGAATCTCCGAACAGGGAAAATTAAAGGTCTATACACTCCATATTGGGACATCAAATTTTCTTTTTTTATCAGTAAAAAACATTAACTATAAATTAACATTTCTAATAGACACAGGTTCAGAGATATCACTCTGTAAAGAAAATGTAATATACAACTATTACAAAAATACTGACAATATTTGCCAATTAAGTGGCATTACAAATGAATGCAAGGAAACTTTAGGTTCTACTGATTTGAAGATAATATTAGGAGAACAAACACTAACACACAGATTTCAATTAGTGGACGAATCATTTCCAATCATAACTGATGGAATTTTAGGAATAGATTTTTTCTGTAAATATAGCTGTCAGATTGACTATGAAACACTGACTTTAAATACTTGCATAGAGGGAGAGGAAATAACAATCCCAATAGAGATTAACACAAAAAGAATACATAATATAATTATACCCCCAAGAACAGAGAAGATAGTACCTATAAACATTGACATAAAAGAGGATAGTGTCACATGTAGTAAAGAAATAATAAACGGAATATTCTTGGCAAACACTATAATACCCAAAGATGGCCAACGTTATGTTAAAATTTTAAATACATTAGAGGAACCAGTGCGACTAGAAAAGTTAGGAGTCACAACAATACCATTAAAAAATTATACAATTTATAAAACTAACAAGCGCAATAACAATAAACATTCAGAGCAAAGATTTAATAAATTGCTAGAAAAACTAGATTTCAAGGACATGGAAGAAGAAAATAAAAAAGTCATATGTGATATTCTAAGAAAATATCAAGAAGTATTTCATCTTGAAGACGAACCATTAACGGTAAACAATTTTTATAAACAAAGTATTGAATTAAATGATAACACACCTACTTACATTAAAAACTACAGACTGCCACAGACACAACTAGACGAAATAAGCAAACAAGTACAAGAGTTATTAGAAGAGGACATAGTAGAACCATCTATTAGTCCATATAATTCTCCATTACTATTAGTACCAAAAAAAGGACAAAACGACACGGAAAAATGGCGTTTGGTTGTAGATTTTAGGCGTTTAAATGATAAGATAGTAAATGACAAATTCCCTTTAACCAGACTTGAAGATGTATTGGACAGATTAGGTAGAGCTAAATATTTTTCCACTTTAGACATGACAAGCTCATTTCATCAAATAGAACTCGAACCACAATCACGACCACTAACAGCATTTTCAACACCGAACGGTCACTTTCAGTATACAAGACTACCATTTGGTTTAAAAATATCATCTAACAGTTTCCAAAGAATGTTGACAATAGCTTTATCTGGTTTAGATTCGGAAGCATTTTTGTACGTTGATGACGTCATTATTTTCGGATGCAGTTTGAAGCACCACAATGAGAACCTCATAAGAGTGTTACAAAGACTAAAACAGTACAATTTGAAGCTGAATCCATCAAAATGTTGTTTCTTAAAACCAGAAGTTTTGTATCTGGGACATTTGATTACAAAAGATGGTATAAAAACCGACCCGACAAAATACAAAGTAATTGAACAATATCCTGTTCCAAAAAACTCAGACGACGTTAGACGATTCATAGCTTTCTGCAATTATTACAGAAGATTCATTCCAGACTTCGCCAAAACGGCAACTTGTCTTAATAATCTATTAAAAAAGAAAGTAACTTTCAATTGGACAGAAGATTGCCAAACAGCATTTGAGACTCTAAGAGACAAATTAAAAAACCCGCCTATATTACGATACCCGAACTTTGACGAACCATTCATTTTAACGACAGACGCTTCAAACGTGGCTCTGGGAGCAATTCTTTCACAGGGTGAAATAGGAAACGACCTACCCATATCATATGCAAGTAGAACATTAAATAAACATGAGAAAAATAAATCAGTAATTGAAAAAGAATTATTAGGTATCCATTGGGGAATACAATTTTTTAGACCATATCTATATGGTAGAAAATTTACCGTAGTCACAGACCATAGACCTCTTATTGCTTTGTTTACACATAAAAACCCGTCTTCAAAATTAACCAGAATTAGACTTGAACTAGCAGATTATGACTTTGATATAATATATAAGAAGGGAGCGAATAATACAAACGCAGACGCTCTTTCGCGTGTAGAAATAAATTCACAAATATTAAGAGACATGATTCCAATCTATATTGATGAAAAAGAAAAGAAAACCTTGGCAATAACAAGAAATATGTTTAACAACGAAATGAAAACTAAAATTAATAAAGATGAAAATAAAAATAAAAAGAACGTTCATAGAAAAGAAAATATTATAAAAGACTGCATATCTCGAAAGGAGACTGATCACCTCCATATGTGGGAATGTACGTCAATAAATAATATTAAGGGTACCCAAAAGATTGAATTTATATATGATAATAAGCTGCAGCAAGAATTGAAAAAAGAATTGAAAGAGAAAAATGATAAAATAACGCGCATAATATGCAATAAAAGCGAAAATCCTATGTTTTCAGGAACATTTATGGAGAAACTTTTATTGAGATTGAAGAAATTGAAATTTAGAAAGTACGTACTATACGATAATGATGAAATATTTAAATATATAACGGCCGAAGAATTGAAAGAAATATATAACAATATAAATAAAAACGATATAGAAATAATTATATACAAAATGCCAAGAGAAATAAAAGATAATATAACACAATATAGATTGATAGAAGAATTTCATGACTCACCACACGGAGGACATTTTGGAATTAGGAAAACACTTTCCAAACTAAAACAAAGATATATATGGAAAAATATGAATAAAATGGTTAGAAAGTACATAACAACATGTGATTCATGCCAGAAACATAAACAGATAAAAAATACAAAAGAACCTTTTACTATAACAGATACACCCTCACACGGTTTTGATACTGTTGTAATGGACACAGTTGGACCACTAAGACCATCCGGACAATTTAGATACATACTTACCATGCAGTGCGAACTGACAAAATATGTTGTTGCTTGTCCGATTGAATCAAAAGATGCCAAAACAGTCGCGAAGGCTTTAATAGAACATATTGTATTAAAATACGGTTTATTTAACATTCTCAAAACAGATAGAGGAACTGAATTTACCAATGAATTGATGAGAGAGATTTGTGTATTATTAAAAATAAAACAAAATTTCTCAACACCTTACCATCATGAAACTTTAGGCACGATAGAACGAAATCATCGTGTCCTGAACGAATATTTTCTAAATTTTGTAAATGACAATAATTGGCATGAGTGGATATCATATTATACTTTTGCTTTTAATACGACACCAAATGTCGATACAGACTATTCACCATTTGAACTAATTTTTGGTAGACTTCCTAGACTGCCAAACGATATTTTAGAGGACACCAAAAAAATTTATAATACTGGCAATTATTTAAATGAACTAAAGATTAGACTTCATCACTCATTACAAAGAGCAAGAGAAATAATTCTCGAAGTAAAAAAGAAAAGAGGATTAGAATCTAAAAAGAATCAAAATATGATAGACATTAGAATAGGAGATTTAGTTTTAGTTAAAGTTTTAAATAGAAAGAAATATGAACCCCCATACAAAGGTCCATACAAAGTAATAAACATAGAAGATTTAAATGTAGTCATAGAAATTGATAAATCAAAAACAAAAATAGTGCATAAAAATTTACTAAAAAAATATTTTAATCAACACACAAATATGTAGATAAGAAATATAAAGAATTATAAGACCTAATATGTAACAATATGAATAAGAAATATATAAAGTAAATACTTAAAATACACTTTATAAATACGCATATATATGTACATATGTTTAATTTTTGATTCTAACTTGGTTTCATTTTTAATAATACCCAAACCTAAAAGGGTAAGGGTGTAGTGTATGCATATATAGAATTAGTACTGTAGTATAATAGATACATATATAGAGTAAGACTGTAGTAATTTAAGAATTTCATTTACACATTTTTTTGAACTTGAAAAAGTCAAATTCATTTTTTGTTTACAATAAGTATTTTAAGAATTTCAATTGATAAAGCCACTGACCAAATTTAGTATTTTATTTTATGTCAGCAATAATAAATATTTAAGTTTTTGTTTGTATAAAATAATTTGTATGAGAAATAAAATTGTAATATGAACTCTATTTAAGTTTAGTGAACTGTTGGCATAGGAATGTTTGTAATATGAAATTTGTATTAAAGCAAAAATGTTTTTCACGTGCCAATGGTTTATGGGAACCAAAGTAAAATTTGCTGAGACCGTGGGAACAGCAAATCAACTATTGATTTGTTGGTACCCCAAAATATTGCTGACCTATAGATTAATTTAGTATATAAGCTTGTATTTTTGAAAATAAAATTCAGAGTTAAATCAGAATTGAAATCAACTTGTATTCTTTTCTCATTAATTCTCGAGGGCATCTTAATGCTCAGTTTAAGCGGCAGAAGTGCTAAGAGAATACTTAACTTAAAACACTAAACACACTAAACATACTATAGAAGATATCTTCAAAATTCTCTTTTACTCTCCTGGTATTGGTAAAATCCGTAACAATATATTATTTGAATTGCCCCGTATAGCCCAAAAAATCATTCTTTTTGTTTTTAATGCCATTTTACGTCTTGAGTACTTTCCTACAAAGTGGAAAATTTCTTTGATTACTATGATACCTAAGCCTGGAAAAGACAACATCAAGGTTGAATCATACAGACCTATAAGCCTATTATCAAATATATCAAAGCTGTTTGAAAAAATCTTAATAATTAAGTTGAACCCAATTCAGAGCGCCAAAGGACGTATTCCGAACCATCAATTTGGCTTCAGAAAACAACATAGTACGATCCCACAAGCACACAGTTTAGTAAATGTAATTAAAAAGACCTTTGAAGAAAAAAAATACTGTTCTGCACTGTTTATCGACGTTTCTCAAGCATTTGACAAGGTATGGCACGAAGGCCTTATATACAAGTTAAAGCTAAATTTGCCCAAAAACTTCTATAAGCTTATAAAAAATTATTTAACTGATCGAAAGTTCATAATAAAAGAAGGAGATTTCTTAAGCTCGCCTCAGCTCATTAAAGCCGGAGTACCACAGGGTAGTACTTTAGGACCCATTTTATACTTGCTGTACTCATCTGTCTGCCAGACCGACAGACAGACAACTTAAGCGCGATCTACAGTGTAATTATAAAAAACAGTACTAGAAAATGAAAATTTGTTATATTTAAAAAAAATGTTTGATTAATAATGTAATATTGCTATAAAGATAAAAGTTTGTTTTTAAAAAATACATTTAATTACAAATCCCCTGAAGAAGTGAACAAAACATTCACGAAACGTTGGGAGAAACATGTAATAAAACTGCATTTTTATTGACATGATATGAGTTAGGCCTTACCAGCTGAAATATTTAACTAAACAAACCTAAGGTAAGAAAATCAAATTGGCCAAAAATATATACGAAAACAAAAAAATTATCATTTAATATGGCTTCGAAGAAGAAGACAGGAGGAGGGCCATTCGAGGAGATTCCTTTAACGCCAGCTGAGGAGCAAATTGTCCAAACGGCTGGTATAGAAGCTACGGTAAAAGGGCTATCTTCAACCAAAACGTTTGGCTCTTCCAAAGATAGAACACCTTTTAATATTGAAGAAATTGATGATTTATTTGGAATTGAAAACAGTGAAAATGAAACAATAGATAAGTTGACATTTGAACTTAATGAAAATTTGAATACCGGTTACGAAAGTGCAGAGAAATAACTAAAAATTAATAACAAATGCACGAAGAGTAAAAATAAATCAAATCTCCTCAAGTACAACATACAAAAATTTTAAGAATTTCAACAGATGTTAAATAATAAGCTGGAACGATTGCTAGAATTAATACACAGTTTCAGCGACGGAATTGTTTCTGTAATTTGGAATTTTAAAGCGAATATACAAGTTATGTAAGGCAACACATACATTCACAAATTGTGTCATTTTTTCCGGATTGAATCTACTCCTCTTCCCGTTGCTCAAGATTTTCCATCTTGCTTTAAGTATACCAATAGACCTCTCTACTATACATCGCGCTTTAGAATGGACGTCATTAAAGTAAGCCTCCATCGATCCATCCTCTGGATTTCTGTACGATGTTATCAGCCACGGTTCAAGAGGGTACCCGGAATCCCCTTTTGATTGATTTTAATTTCCAAACAATAAAATAAGTTTTCTTGTACGTTTAACTTACCTAAAACCCAAGAATTTTTTAAGTTTTTATTATTATAGAGATCTTCTAGCAAGTTTTTTTCCGCTGAATGCCTCCAGACAAATGAGTCATGTGCCGCTCCATCGTATTTGGGATTTATAATCACTATTTTATATTCATGATTGCAAATCTGAAAGAATTTATTTAATATTTATTGTTAATTTATTTTCCAAGATATTGAAGTTAAATACCACCATAGCATTGAGACTGTGATAACCCTTTCTATTAAAGAACATATGTTCATTAATGCTTGGCCTTTGAATTCCAATGTGTGTGCCGTCAACTTTGATGAAAAGAATTCATAATTAGCAATTCATGAATAGTCAAAATTCACTTAAACTAACCTCCAGGAATTTTATATATCTTAAAAAAAGATGTTAAATAATAAGCTGGAACGATTGCTAGAATTAATACACAGATCCAACGAACTTAAAGACAACCCAATCATGATGAAAGAAGAAGAGCATCTTGCGAACATGGCAATAAAAAAAAATTGATCTTGAAATAAAGACAATGGAATTAGAATTATTAAAACAACGTTTTTAAAACATTGCACAGTGGGACAGAATCAAAATATTTTGGAAATAACCTGGTCATTTATAAACTGCTAAGCCGATTTATCCAAAATATGACATGAGCATAACAGAGGAGTATCTGACCTTAACTTTTAAAGGTGGGTACCCTACACACTCCAGGGGTGGCGCTATGTGGTCTCAAAGTTGTGAACCTCGCACCTGAAAATTAATAGTTAAATAGTTAGCTCATACAAAAATATAAAATTTTTATATATTCCTTAAGAAAATTTTTTCTAAAAAAAAAACGTTAATGACCTTTTTTGAGCTAAAACAAAAATGCAATAATTTTGGATTTTTAAATTAAAAATCGTCTAGCTTTAAAATTAGTAAAGATACAATCATCAAATTTATCTAAAATATTTAGAATTTGGCTCGCTAATTATTATAAAAAGTTGGGTGAAAATTGTACGCAATATTTTGAAAAAACTACACCAGGGTAGCGAAAAATCAATAATTGTATTTCCTAAAATGCTTATAACTCAATCATTTTAAATTATTTTAAATATTTGAAAATCAGAATAAAATTGAAGAAATGGTAAGCTGTAAAAGAGTTTTCAGGCGCCACCTCCAGAGGGTGTATGGTACCCACCTTTAAAACTTAAGTTCAGATACTCCTCTGTTAGCGCTCGTGTCAAATTTTGGATCAATCGGCTTAGCCGTTTATAAGTGACTAGGTTATTTCCAAAATATTTTGATTCTGCCCCACTGTGCATTGTTAAATGAAACGTCCAATGTAAACATTTATGTACCTATGTAGTGAATTCAATTGTTTATTTTATTAATTTTTGTTTTACACATAGTGAAAAATAATTTTAATCTCATTTTTTAATATGTAAAGTAACTAAAAAGACTTGAATGCCATTTTTAATTTATTTTTTATTAATAATACAAAAAGTACAAACTAAAAGTATGTGTTATAGTCATAAGTAAATATATTAAATAAAAAGATATGAAATATCCAAAATGTTTTTTAAAAACGTAAACTAAATTAACAGCTAGATTTATTTATCCATAAGGATAGTTTTATGTGGTCTCTAATCCTTTGTCCAATTTTTGTCAGCTGTGTCTCATTTCCAGTTTCTGGTATAATAGGAATAGTTTCAGCGACGGAATTGTTTCTGTAATTTGGAATTTTAAAACGAATATACAAGTTATGTAAGGCAACACATACATTCACAAATTGTGTCATTTTTTCCGGATTGAATCTACTCCTCTTCCCGTTGCTCAAGATTTTCCATCTTGCTTTAAGTATACCAATAGACCTCTCTACTATACATCGCGCTTTAGAATGGACGTCATTAAAGTAAGCCTCCATCGATCCATCCTCTGGATTTCTGTACGATGTTATCAGCCACGGTTCAATAGGGTACCCGGAATCCCCTTTTGATTGATTTTAATTTCCAAACAATAAAATAAGTTTTCTTGTACGTTTAACTTACCTAAAACCCAAGAATTTTTTAAGTTTTTATTATTATAGAGATCTTCTAGCAAGTTTTTTTTCCGCTGAATGCCTCTAGACAAATGAGTCATGTGCCGCTCCATCGTATTTTGGATTTATAGTCACTATTTTATATTCATGATTGCAAATCTAAAAGAATTTATTTAATATTTATTGTTAATTTATTTTCCAAGATATTAAAGTTAAATACCACCATAGCATTGAGACTGCGATAACCTTTTCTATTAAAGAACATATGTTCATTAATGCTTGGCCTTTGAATTCCGATGTGTGTGCCGTCAACTTTGATGAAAAGAATTCATATATAGCAATTCATGAATAGTCAAAATTCACTTAAACTAACCTCCAGGAATTTTATATATCTTAAAAAAATTGTCTATACAAGCGTGAGACCCGGAATCCCCTTTTGATGTATATTAATTTCCAAACAATAAAATAAGTTTTCTTGTACGTTTAACTTACCTAAAACCCAAGAATTTTTTAAGTTTTTATTATTATAGAGATCTTCTAGCAAGTTTTTTTCCGCTGAATGCCTCCAGACAAATGAGTCATGTGCCGCTCCATCGTATTTTGGATTTATAGTCACTATTTTATATTCATGATTGCAAATCTGAAAGAATTTATTTAATATTTATTGTTAATTTATTTTCCAAGATATTAAAGTTAAATACCACCATAGCATTGAGACTGTGATAACCCTTTCTATTAAAGAACATATGTTCATTAATGCTTGGCCTTTGAATTCCAATGTGTGTGCCGTCAACTTTGATGAAAAGAATTTATAATTAGCAATTCATGAATAGTCAAAATTCACTTAAACTAACCTCCAGGAATTTTATATATCTTAAAAAAATGGTCTATACAAGCGTGAGATTCCTCAGGCGAAATATTTATAAACTTTGGGCAAAGTTTTGTTTCCATTTCGTCTATAACATGTTTTACAATTTTGCAAACTGTACTCTGTCCCAAACCGACCAAGTAGTCATTTCCCACGCTGCACAGTGGCCAATTTGGCTTCGCTAGCGGCATTTTATTCATAGCTTCCAAAGTAAAGAAGATATCTTCAAAATTTTTTTTCTCAATTCAGAAAAAAATTAAACAATTTTTGGAAAAAAAAATTTAATTATTTTTTTATTTTTAATTTTTTTTTTAATTTTTTATTTTGTTTTTAATTCAATAAACATTTTCCACCATATATTCATATATAAAATAAAAAAAAAATTGTCAACTCAAAGAGAAACCATATTATAAAAGAAATGTTAATCAGATTCTTCAGTATCAGAGAAATCATCTTCAAAATGATGCATTATAAGCAAGCTTTTAACTTCCTTATCGAAACTAATATTTCTGGAATAGGAAATTGATGAGCCGTTAGACAATGAAGAAATTAAGGGATCAGAAGAAACAAAAAGAGCGTTAATTATATCTTCCATTGTATTTTTCCTGTAATTTTTTCTGGTATTATTTTCACGGATGTTCCGATAATCTTTATTTCTGGCTTCAAGCGCTTCCTCGGACATCATACCAATTGGAAGCGAAAAATGATTGATTATGTCTGCTCCATGAATTAAAATTCTGTGAACAGACGAGGGCATGTAAATCCAAGGGTATAAACTAACAAAAATTTCGGCAGTTTCCATTGCGTAAAGTCTGAATGCCTCCGTTTTTATATCGTATCCACACGCAAGTGCTCGTAACGACGACGCTGAATCAATATATTAAATTTTCGTTCACTCCAGTTATACGAGCGGCTAAATCTGGTTGTTAAAAGAACCTTCTTGCCGTATTTCCGTTGTTGGTATTTCCAGTAACAGCCATTGGTATGTCGACCAACAAATGCTTTTCTTCTCGTAGCTTCTGCTGTATATTTGTTTTATTTTGTCCAACAATATCCTTGTCAGCACCACGAGTTCGCCACTTTTTTATTGGTATTCTATAGGATATGTGCAAAATACATTCAAAAAACCTTATCCAGGCGTGGAGACTGGATAGCCCATATTGAAAGAGGTTCACTTTAATTGGAAAGCTCTTCACCAAATTTAAGTCATTCATATTTTTCGGTGTTGCGTTGCAGATTCCGCATATTTGCGAAGAAGATTCTGAAATGACGCTGAAAGTTTTACCATCAAGCATGGTCATGTGAAATTGGTGATCAATAATCAATGTGTTTACATATGTTGGTACAATATTTAATATTTGGCTCTTAATATTTTCAATTTCCCTGCGACTCAGGTCCGCCGTTTCCTTCTCGCAAAGTATTTTGATTGGTCGGCAGTATCGTGTAGAAGAAGGTCGATTGTTTTTCCATAAAACTGTCGGTCCGTTCTGCACTTGCAGTGGTACAATACAAATTGAAAATAAATATTGGTCTCTCATGTTTCCTTCGCAGTCGTTAAATTTTTGCCTATATGTGGAATGGCCGCTGCTGCCATCACAACCCCATTTGTAGACAGCAGTTAAATGGGTGTTATTATTACTTGTAGATGGGATTTCAAAACTTTCAGGATGTGCTTCCATGATCCTATTTATTGTATGGTCCACAAGACCTTGTAGTGGCACATCAGCATAATAATCAGTGACTGTAATGTCACTAGGATAGCACTTTTTTTTGGCGAAGCGTAATTTTTCGTAGCATGGATATATATCGGCGTTTTGGTTTCTTGCTGATTTCTTGTTCAAGTTCCAAGTGTATCTGGTATGTCCAAGATCTACAAATAGCGCAAGCGCTTTATCGTCCGAAAATTTTGATGGAAGGGGCTTTGGTTTTTTATATTTTTTATAACCTTTCCGCTAAAATCCTCATCGCCTTTTACCATTTCTACAACTTTGGAAGCACTGCGCTTTCCAACTTTATATAAACTGCAGCTTGCAGCTACCAACAATCCTTCACATGACACTTCCTCTGTAAGCCCTGACATCTTTTTGACTTGCGTTTTTTTGCAGCACTCGGAAAGCTCTTTTTCCGGTCGTCCAATATTTTCATTTGCTTTTTTCCCCAATAATACCAATGGGGTATCTAGCCATTCTTGGATAATTTTTTCGAAAAACACCTTACTTCTGCCACAGGCCTTCCACTTTTGGATAAGCCTACTAGCAAAATTTCGCAGTTTCCTTCCAATTTCGCACTGCTCCTTCTGAGTATAGGTAATTTTGCTCAAAACGGTACCAAGAACATAATTTTCCACGGCGAGAAACTTCTTGCTGGGGATCGCTTCTTCATGCCATATTAAAAAAAGGGTGCGTTTTGTCACTGACATTTTGCCTAAAAAGTACAATAAATTGAAGGCTCGCAGGTACTCGCAGTAAATTTTGGACATTTTGGACACACAATGGTTTACACATATAGGAAAATTTACAATTACACTGAATGCAGGTGAATTTTGTAAGTTCTACTCCACGAAAGACAGGTGTACGTTACAATGGGCGAGTTGCTAATACACTTAAACACGATTACGTTTTATAAATAACATAAGTATACACAGATCACAACCACAGTTTTTTTTATATAATACATACCTTGGCGTTAGTATATAACAAAACTTTTAATGAAAATAATAAAATTTGCAAGTTTAACACGAAAAGCAAAACGATGATCAAAAAGGCGGAAATATTTTGCACAACACTTGCAGAAACATATGCTGACTTTGACAGCTCACAGCTGTTCATCACCTGTAAGCTGAGCTTTTTAAAATCGATACAAATCTAGTGAATGTATTTGTTATCGATTGTTAAAAAAAAATTAACGGTTTTTAAATTTGAAAATTTGAATTTAATACCGCTAGCGAAGCCAAATTGGCCACTGTGCGCTGTACTAAAAACTTCCACTTGCCAAAAGCTAAAGTGTGGCCGCTAGTTGCAGCTTCGGTGGCACCGTTGTAGACATGTGCCCAATAAAGCTTATGTGACATAGGACGTAATTAAATGCCTTCTTTGTCAGTCTATACCTAGTCCTAAATCTACAAATGAAAAAACGCTCACTATAAAGATTATAAAATAGGAAAACGAGCCTTACGCAGCTGCCGGCAAGGAAAAAGGATCACTTTTGTCACGATGTCATTTGCCAGTATTTTTAAATCTAGAAAATCCTCAAAACATAGCTCGTTAATATTAAATGGGTCTCCTTTTTTTGCCGATCGGATTATTGATACAAATCCTTCAGTTGTATAAATGGGACCACTTTTAAGCATACGCTTGGTTTGTCTCTCGATTAAGGAATGAGCTGAATCGCCTTCATTTTGTGTATGACCTTTAATAAGGTACTTGTGTGTGATTGGTTTTATACCCAAATAATGCACGGCGTATAAGTACATGGCAATCATGGATTTGTTTTTTGCTGTCCGGCACAGTTATCCCAATAAAATATTATTTCGGAAATAACCTAGTAATTTATAAATGGCTACGCCGATTGGTCCTAAATTTGACAAGAGCATTGTTAAATCCCGGTAGAAATTATTAAAACGATACATTGATAACTCTGGTCATGAAATTTTGACAGATCTAAATGTTAGGTTAAGTTATATTTTATTATACTTTTTCTCATTCAGAATTTATATGTAATTGACTAAGGTCACGTTTTTATTGAAATAAAGAATTTATAAACTATATCGTGCCTTTCATTACCATCCATATACAACAATTGGCGACGAGGATGGGATTCTGTTAATTGGCTGGTAATGAATTATTAAGACGTTCAAGTGGCTGAGTTTTTATTTTGCCTTGCTGTTTTTTTTTTTGTAATTTTGTGCAAATGCTAAGCAAAGAACGTTGTTGAGTTTCTGCTGATAAAATCTTGCGAGCACGTGGAAAAAGGCGTGCAAATTTTACTTACTGCTGCTGACACGTGAGGGACGTGTCTGAATTATTTTTCTTCCTGTTAGCTGCTACAACCACGTTGTAAAGTAAACAAATTTGGCCTGTTCTCAAAATGGCTACTGAAGCATCTACTACCGGCGGAGTTCCCTGAATTTCTCAATCGAATGTTTCGATGAGACAAAAAGCAAGTTCGAACGTTGGCTTCAACGTCGACGCATCTTTAACATAAAAGACGCGTCGATTAAAGTGAATTACTTGCTGCAGTATATTGGCCCGGAGACTTTCGGCCTGTTGTGTGACGGAATTTCTCCACAATTACCGGAAAGCAAAACATACGGGGAGTTAGTTAAAGTACTCAAGGAGCACTACAATCCCCAACCTTTGGAAGTTGCTGAGTACTATAAATTTCACCATAGGGAACAATTGGAAGGTGAGTCTATCCGAGATTACGTAGCTACTTTGCGGAAAATGGCTATTCACTGTAATTTTGGAACGTATTTGATGACTGCTCTACGAAATCAACTTGTGTGTGGTATTAGAGACAAGCGCATCAAGGATCGCTTGTTAGAGACGAAAAATCTAACCTACGAGAAGGCTGTAGAGACAGCCACAAGCTTAGAGATGTCACAACATACCTCTGTTCAACTCAACGAGACAGCGCACTGTGGTCAATATTTTGAGATAGCGGCCAAAACTCCTTTTGGTTTTTGTTCTCCGATTTTAAAGTTATTATACTCATATGAAAGTAGACAGTAGTAAACCTCGGGAGCCAAAAAATTAGAACTCTATTTCAACTATTTCACTGAGAACAGGGTGGTCCAAAATGGGCTTTTTCAGAATTTAGTAAATTTATGATATTTTTAGTTAATTTTTAAAGTTTAAATGATCATAACTTTTTTGTTTTTCAAGATTTTTGGACGAAATAAATTTTGTGTTGTAACTTAACTTATTCCTATTACTGGTAAAAAAAAATTGAAGCTCTACTGTTTTCAGAACAATTTAAATATTTTTTTTAAAAAAGGTCAAATTTCTCGAAAATTTCCTACTTCATAGAGCACAACTCCTGTGAGTCAAGCTGAGTCAAAACACAAATTTACTATTTTGTAGTCCTAACTCTCCCCTACATTCCTATATACACATGTCCATGCATCGGGACTGCACTTTTTGAGCTACAGCAATTTTTCTGACCCAAGGTAAGATATTCGGTACAAATGCACGTCATATTTTTTGAGAAGTTATTTGTATGTGAAAGTGGATATTATGCATATATTTTGATGCAATTTTGTACAAGAGTTCTTATTGACCAAAAAAATAATTCTGTTGAAATTAGGAGAAGTTGGCCCATATTTGGACCTAGTCCACATAGAAGGGTGTATCAAAATTTTGACAAAAATGACAATAGAACTCTCAAATTATGTGGTATCTGGCAATTCATTTGGAAAAGGTAAAAAATGATTTTATTGCCATCTAATATTACATAACTTAAATACCTGAAAATTGCAAATAAATTTATAACTAATGGAAATAACTGGTAAAACCAACTACCTGTTATATTATTGCCAGTACCTGTTAACTCTAAATTTATGTGGTATCTAGCAATTCATTTGGAAAAGGTAAAAAATGATTTTATTGCCATCTAATATTACACAACTTAAATACCTGAAAATTACAAATAAATTTAAAACCAATGGAAATAACTGGTAAAACCAAGTACCTGTTATATTATGTTTCAAAGAGGTAAAAAAGATCATGTTGAAACTTCGAGCAATAGTATATTAATCCATGCATTCATTTTTTTTTTTCTTCATTATTGTTTAAACAATGGCTAAATTCAGTTATAGTGTTCTATCTGATATATATTTTGAACGGAAAGATGAAAACGACATTATTTTACGTATAATGAATAATCCATTCTTCAAAATATGCGACAAACAAGAAATTAAAATTCATAACTTAAAAATAAAAAACTTTTTAAATACTTTAAGAAAACGGTACAATCAATGTTCCAGAAACAAGAAATTGTTTTACTCACGCAACCAAGAATGGCTAAGAAATAAACTTATTTTTAAAAAGCCATCAGTAACTACCACGGAAACTGGAAAAGGTGGTCGACCAGCAAAGCCAATTGATAATTGTAAAGATCACGAAGACGCAAGCTTAAACATATCAATGAAGAAGTTTCTTGTAGCATCATAAAGGATTCATTTCTGCATCAAATTCAACCATCGAAAACTAAAATGAGTAAAATTGCTATCATTGAAAAAATAGTGGAAGCAAGCCCCAGACGCACAAAAAGGATTTTAGAAAGTATGCCGACACCAACTGAAGAAAATAAATTTACTCCAGAAGAAGCATTTGCACTATTTTTGGATTTGAAAATGACTAAAAACCAATATACAGAATTGCGGAAGCGAACCAATGAAAAAAATTGTGGAATTTTTCCATCATATCGAGATGTAGTTTCTGCCAAAAAAGATTGCTTACCTTCACCAACTGCTATTAGTGTAACTTCAAGTTCAGCAGAAATAAAATTGCAGGATCTTCTTGAACACACTGCAGAACGATTACTAAAGATATTTGATGCTGATTATTTAAAGAAGTTTAAAAATTGCAGCATGACTTTAATTTCTAAATGGGGATGTGATGGGTCCTCTGGCCAGAAACAATACAAACAATGTAATGCGGAAAATTCATCAGATGCCAATTTATTCATGATTTCTTTCGTTCCATTACGTTTAACAAAAACTTATATTGCTTCAGAGCCGTCAACTAGTAGAGCTGCAGAGATAGATGTATGGAAGAATGAAATTCCCTCGTCAACAAAATTTTGTAGACCAATAAAGTTTGCTTACAAAAAAGAAACTAAAGATGTCATAACTGAAGAAGTTGGCAAAATAAGAGATGAAATTAAAGAACTTCAACCAGTGATATTTGAATTTAATGACCAATGCATCGAAGTTAACTTTAAAATGTCACTTACAACGATCGATGGAAAAGTTGCACAAGCTTTAACCGAAACAAAGTCTTCGTCAAGCTGCACCATATGCCAAAAAACAACAAGTCAATTGAGCCAACCACCAACACAAGACGATAGTTTTAATGAAGCATATGAATTTGGAATGTCACCTCTTCATGCTAGAATTCGTTTTATGGAGCATATTCTTAAATTGGGATACGATTTGGAATTTGGCCCGTTAGGCGAAACAGTGAGAAACAACAAAGAAAATTTGGAAAAAAGAAAGCAAAAAAAAAAAGATATTCAAGAAAAATACCGTGAGATAGGCCTTATAATTGACCAGCCAAAGCAAGGAGAAGGAAATTCTAATGATGGAAACACAGCAAGGAGATTTTTTTCCGATCCAGAAACTGCAGCTTCTATAACTGGAGTAGATTATGATTTAATACGACGATTCCAAATCATATTAGAAGTTATAGCATGTAGCAAAAAGATAGATGCAAAAAAATTTGGTCAGTATGCTAATGAGACAGCAACACTTTATAACCAAAAATATTCTTGGAGACATATGCCAACCACAGTTCACAAAATTTTGTTCCATGGGGAACAAATAATTCAGCACAATATGCTTCCAATTGGAGATCTCTCAGAAGAAGCGCAAGAAAAAAGGAACAAAGACTACAGATTCTTTCGCGAGCACAATACAAGAAAAATTTCCAGATATTGTACTAATGAAGATCTAATTAATATTTTGTTGTGCACATCAGACCCATATATGTCCAGTATTCGACAAAAATGGAAATCAACCTCATTGGAGTTAGATAAAGAAGCTAAACAACTACTGCAAAATGAAAATCAAAGCTATTTGGAAGAAATTTTTACTAATATTGTTTAATTAATACTAGTTTAAAGATTATAATTTGTTTCTAATTTTAGTATAAATTTTTATTAATACACAATTATTAAAAAAAAAAAAAAAAATATTATAAAACTTTTTCCATTTCCTGATGATGCTACCCAATGGTGTAGCGAAATATCGAATATAAAAATAAAAGTAAATTGAAATATTTTTATAAAAAGACCTAGAGCATAAAAACTTAATTATAAAAGTTTTATTAATACATTTAAATAAAATATATGTGCACTTTAAATCAATAGTAAAAGTTTACTTAAAATTTTATCGATGTTGTGTTCTGTATATAATATATCCAAATGGTATTGATATTGTTGGGAATTTCAGTATTATTTTTCAGTTTAATCCACACAAGAGTTAGCTTTCTTCCAAAAAAAAGCAACCTTTGGCCCCTGTGAATATTGAGACTAAATAAATGTCAGGGGCCAAATGTTGGCATTTTCTGACACAAATTAAGTTTAAGAATAATAAATAAGTATTGGTTGCAAAATACGATTGAAGAAAATAAGAAATTATAAAAAAAATACCTATTTAAAATGTCAAAATATTCAACTTTTACATGGAAACTCAACAAAAAATTAAAATGCATTTTTAACTCCACATTACTTACGTTCCTATCAGTCGATTTTTACGTTTGAACACGCAAATTGAAGCTTAAAGTCCCTCCTATTAAACAAAAAAAATCACGTAAAAAAATACCAATCCGGTCAAAAGTTATAGAGTTTTGACCGCTATCTCGCGAAATTGACCACTGTGCAGCGGTTCATAAAACGTCAATATATGCGTTAAATTCAAACATTAAAGACCGGTGTAATAAAACCGGGTCAACAAGGAACCATAGCTATTGTAGTAATTCAAAAAACTACAACCACAACCATTACAAGCCGCAGAAACCACATGTTCAGAATCAGAATAATAAGGTTAATAAAAAACAAATAAGATGTTTCCGATGCGACGGCCCACATCTAGCTAGTGCATGTTTTCACAGTAATACAGTTTGTAACTTTTGCAAGGTACGTGGTCATCTTGAAAAAGTTTGTTTAAAAAAAACGAAGAAGAACAAAAAACAATACATAAATCAATTAGAAAGTGAGTATAAACAAAGCGCAGAAGAACCAATAATTTATATTAATACATTAACTGATAAAAACGATTTTAATGAAAAGCTATGGATATACGTGAAAATAGAAAAGAAGCTAATTAAAATGGAATTGGATAGTGGAGCCGGCGTTTCGGTAATGAGTTACAATGAATTTCGTAAACATTTTAAAAATTTGTATATTAAAAATTCTAAAATCAAATTAAGTACATAAAACAATACTATTTTAAATGTTATAGGTGTTGCAGAGGTTGTTGTTGCCCCTCAGAACATGGATGCGGACAAGTTAATTGAGAAGAAATTAAAATTGTACATTGTGGATTCAGATAAGCATCCACTGTTTGTTAGAGAATGGCTATTTGCATTTATTGGGTTGCCATTACTTAAAATGTTCGCAGAGAACCCGGGGATGAACAAAAAAAAATAGTAATCAGGTAAATGTAGTTTCAAAATGTGTATTACCAACTATGTCTAAAGTTTCAAGCGTTTCACATGAATTGTCAATGATGTTAGAAAAGTATAGTGTTTTGTTTAGTGATGACATAGGGGTAATAAAAGGTGAACCTGTTGGGATAGAATTGAAACCTAATGCGAAACCAATATTTATTAAACATAGACCGGTGCCTTTTGCACTTCGTGATCCAATTAAGAAAGAAATCGGAAATTTAGTAGAGCAAGGTATTCTAATAAAGATTGACCATAGTGAGTGGGCTACCCCTATTGTGCCTATCGTGAAAGCAAATGGCAAAATACGCCTTTGTGGTGATTTCAAAATCACATTAAACAAGTTTATGGTTGCCATCGAGCATCCCCTATCCACAATAGACGAACTTTTTCACGCAATGAATGGTGGTGAAAATTTTTCGAAAATTGACCTTTGCCGTGCATATTTACAGTGGGAAGTAAGGGAGGAGGATCAAGATAAATTAACACTGTCTACATTTGTCGGCCTTTTTAAATACACTCGTCTTTGGTATGGTCTCAGCTGTGCACCAGCAAAATGGCAAAAGAAAATTGAAGAAATTTTAGTTGGAATTGAGGGGGTAGGAGTTTTTATTGACGACATTTGCGTCACCGGTCCTGATGATAAAACGCATATCTCTAGACTAGAAGCAGTATTTTCTCGTTTGAGCTCATTTGGGCTACGAATTAATTCGGAAAAATCCGACTATTTTAAAGATTCAATTGAATACTGCGGTTTTAAGATAGATAAATACGGAATCCATAAAACATTAAGTAAAATCGACGCTATTGTAAAGGCTCCTCGCCCTACAAATATGTCGGAGGTTCGATCGGTGTTAGGTTTAGTTAACTACTACGGGAGATTCCTCCCCAATCTCTCCAATGTATTCGAGCCATTACATAGGCTGTTAAGAAAAAATAATCATTTTAAGTGGAATAATGAATGTGAAAACGCGTTTGCAGCAAAAAAAAAGGAAATAATTTCGGATAGAGTTCTAGTTCATCACAATAAAGATAAGCCGCTATGCTTATCAACAGACGCTTCGCCAGTGGGAGTAGGCGCCGTGTTATCACACACCTACCCAGATGGCAGTGATAGACCTATTCAGTTTGCTTCCCAGACATTGTCGGATTCCCAACGAAAGTGGTCGCAGATTGACAAAGAAGCTTACGCAATAGTTTTTGGTGTAAAAAAATTTAACAATTTTTGTTCGGTCGTCATTTTATACTATACACGGACCATAAACCATTGGTACAAATATTTGCGTCTGATAAAAGTTTACCGCACATGTCTGCAATGCGTATGCAACATTATGCGATATATTTACAGGGTTTTAACTACTCCATAAAATACAAACGTTCAGAACAAAATGCAAATGCTGACATTATGTCACGATTGCCTATTCCGGCAACAGATGTCGCGAAGCTTCAAGAATCGGATTTGTTTGAAATAAATCAAATACAAACAATGCCAGTCACTGCAGAACTTATTGCCCAAGAAACTGCAATTGATCCGGCATTAAGTCAAATATTAAAAGGTATTCAGAAGGGTACCAAACTTCATCCAAATATTCGATTTGGTATTAATCAAGACGAATTTTTCATTCAAAGTGGTTGTATAATGAGAGGGATACGTGTGGTAATCCCACTTAAATTTCAAAAGGCTGTGCTTAAAGATTTGCATTCAAGCCATTTTGGCATAACGAGAATGCAGGAGTTAGCTTGTAGTTTTTGTTGGTAGCCGAGAATCGACCAGCAAATTGAAGATTTTGTACAAAATTGCACAAGTTGCGCGAGAACAAGAAATAACCCTCATAAAGTTGAAGTACACCATTGGTGCTATCCATCTAGTCCTTGGAAAAGAGTCCATTTGGACTTTGCAGGCCCCTTCATGGGAGCATATTTTTTGATTTTAATTGATGCCTTTTCCAAGTGGCCAGAAGTTCATGTATTGAAAAATATAACCACAGACACAACCCTTCACATACTAAGAAAAATATTTTCGACGTTTGGAGTACCAAAAGTCATTTGTACAGACAATGGTACCCAATTTACCAACCCAAAATTTAAAAATTTTTGCAAAATAAATGGCATTGTGCATAAGCGTACGGCACCTTATCACCCTGCTACCAACGGGCAAGCAGAGCGCTATGTACAAACGCTGAAAAATAAATTGCATTGTTTAAAAAACAAAAATGAAGATCTGGAAATAAAGCTAAATAATATATTGTTACATTATCGTATAACACCTCATCCCGTCACTGGGAAGTCACCGTCTGAAATGTTATTTAACTATCCCATACGTACAAGATTTTCATTTCTCTTACCGGAAGAAACTGAAAATAGATTTTTTAACAACAGTATAGGAAATAAAGAATTTTTAAAGGGGGAAAGAGTTGCTGTTAGAAATTACATAGGTAAGGAAAAATGGAACTTTGGAGAAGTTGGTGATAAACAAAGGTTGTTGCATTACCAAATAAAACTTGATAACGGAAAAACCGCTCATAGACACGTCGATCAAATCGTAAACGCTGGGCGCCATGTTTTTGTTGATCATGATACTAGTGAAGTTCCTGATGAGCAGCAACAACCTTACGTAACTACTGATTCGGATACCGGAATTAATACCGGGAACATTCACGGAAATGATTTAGTTGTCGAAAATAAGAAAATCAATATACGAAAAATGAATCGAGTCCGAAAACCTGTGGACAGACTAACTTACTGTTAAAAATTAAAATATCAAGAGTTTTTCCAAATACCTAAATTATATTAAGTATATTATGCCAAATCAAAGCAACTTACGTATTTGACTATGTCGCACTTTATATTTTAGTAGATCTCTTAACTGAATTACCTTGTACTTGGAATTATTAACAAAATTTTTAATAACAAAAAATATATATGAAATACAAAAAAATATATATATGACGTAAAAATGTGGGTTGATGATGATGGCTTCCAAACGGCTATCTTCACCAAAATAGGAACCACAAGCACTTGGCAATAGAAAGAGAAAACACAAAATCGTTTAATCTTTTCAATCAAAAAAAGGCGAAGTTACAATATAACTTTCCTTTGTTTTATTTAACAATATAATTATAAAACAATTTTTACCGAAAAATTACAATTTTAAGTTTATAAAATATTAAGGCGCGAGCGACAACGAACTTGTTAAGATCAAAAAACGAACTTGAATATTAATTAAAGCAACAAAAAATCTTAACGAAAAAGGTAACTAAATGAAGTCTTTGATGATTACAGCGCCCCTTAGATGTCAGCAACTATCATCAGATATGAACCAGGGTTGGAAACTACTCTTCAGACTTCAACATCCCGGCCGCCTTGCAGTACTGCAAACTGAATCCAAGCCAAAGACCTATCTAGTTAGAAAAAAAAAAATAGAGAAAAAACAAAAAAGTAAAAAATATCCCCAAAGATTTCAATCCATTGACATGAGGATTCCATTTATGTATTTATTAATTAAAAAAAATTAAAATAAAATAAAGAAATAGGTTGGTACCAGATTAAATCAATCAATTTTAGTATTTAGTAAACCCAATGATAATTAAAGCAAATAGAAGCTATATAAAAAAATCAAAAAATTGGTAGAAGTATCATGATTTAGTAGTTTAAAAACGAATAAATCAGCATATACTTTCGTACAACGTTCAAGGAGTACATGGTCCAGATATCAAATATCCAAAAATGGAAAACTGCGCTAGTGGCTTTCCAAGCGAGCAACCAGATACACCATTCCTAATAATTTTGGTATAAATATCGCATCCGAGCTTTATCTGGACTGAAGCCGATACGAAAAATTGAGGATCCGCCAATTGAAAACCCGGAAACTAATCCGCAATTCGTCCGTCAATCGACTTTGATGGCGTTACCAGTAGAAATCGCCTTCTAACAGTGGCATACGTTTCTACCGTCTCGCTGCTGCCATGGTTTCCTCTCAAAACCAGTAAACATTTTTCTGTTTGCCCTACACAAACTGTTTTCGCACTAAGTCCCCGCAATACTTCATCAGATATCACTGATGTCTCCGAGCCAGGATCGATAAGTGCCCGTTCAAAAACATATCGGCTGCCTACCACAATTTTAACAATAGTGGTGGGTTTTAATAGCACACTCTCTGTGAGTTGGTAGGTTGGCAACGAAACAACATCTCTACTACTTCTTTGGCACACTTCTCTTCGTCGTGCTGTTACTTTACGGTTTCCTGGGTTAGCAGGAACCAAGGCTCGAGACAAACTAGGTCTTTCGCCCTCCCGACCATTGGACGAACGAGGTCCCCTGGCTAAGTCTTGGGACGAACGAGGTCCTCTACTCTTTGGGCCGGTCGACGAACTAGGTCGACTTTTACAGCGCTTTACATGTTTGGCTTTTTTTGAGCTAGACGAACGAGGTCTTATGCTCGACTTATGCAAAAGCGTGTGATGCATATCACCTCAGCGCTTACATTTGCCCGTACTCTCACAAGTACGCCAGGTATGGTCGTGGCTCAAACAACTAGCACAATATTTGTAAATCGAAACAAGCTGCATCCGTTCTTGAACATCCACTTGCAGAAACTTTTCACAAAAACGGAGTGGGTGATTCTTTAAACATACCCGGCAAACCATTTTGTTAGAAGCACGATTTTCGGTATACTTTATCGGCGAAACCATGATACTGTAAAAATATATTTAAATAAAGACTAATAAGTTGGAAGTACTATTAACTTCACAACTGGTCTAGTGATATTGCCACGCTCTGTTTTTAATTCTACAACTCTGACATGCCCATCTTTACCAAAATGTAAGTTCTCTACTTGACCCATGCGCCATTCATTTGTTGGAATGTTGTCCTCACGAAAAACAACAAGATCACCAACTTTCAAATCTTTCTGCTTCTTGCATTTCTTACGTTTTGGATGATTTTCTAAATAATTATCATTTAGTTTCTTAGCGCGCTGCCATCGATTAGTAATTGACAGCGTTGATTCCAACATGTCTACCCTTGAGACCTTTAGAGGCTCTATCAGAGTCCCGAATTTTTCCCGCTGTTTATCTAAGCTCACTGCCGTGTGATATGAAGCAAGTGTGGTAAATGGTCTGTTTTCACGATCAATAAGAGTGCCAGTTAAAATCCATCCAAATATGGTTTCCTGGGGCATCAAACTACCAAGAATGTTTCGTCTGACTCCAGCTTTCATAACTTTTGAATAAATATCTGCACCAATGAGTAAATCGACCCTACTGCTCTTTGCAAATTTCGGATCGGCTAATTTCAAACCCACTAACGAAGATGATTTAGATATAATAACTGATTCAGTTGGCATATTTCCCGTTAACTTAGGCAGAACCAAACCTTCTACATTTATTCGTAGTTGGCTATCTAATGGAGAAGTCAATTCAAAGGAACAAGTTTTTTGTATCGCACCCGCTGAAGCATTATTTAAACCAGAAACTTGAGCTCTAATTCGTCTAACTGCCAAGTTGAGTTTTCGCTGCAAACTTTCGGAAATAAAAGTTGCCAGTGACCCAGAATCAATTAGAGCTCTTGCACAAAATACCTCACCATGAGAAACAATGTTGACAATAGCAGTTCCCAAAAGAACCTGTCGCGAGGTAACAGCGAAGCAGTTTTGAATTGTCGTATTTTGTAATGCTGTCTGACTCGTACTAGGCCTATCACTTTGGCTATCATTTATAACCTCCCTATGAAGTAATGAATGATGCTTCATTTTACATACAGAGCAACTAAAAGTACTTTGACAGGTGCTCAGTTTATGTCCCTCACTCATACAATTTATGCATAAATTATTCCTTTTAACGACTAAAAACTTTCACCAGGGTTCATTCCGAGAAATTTAGGGCAGGTTCGTAGCAAATGATCCTTCGAGCAACTAGGACATGATCTTTTTACCACTTTTGCCTGATAAGTTCTAACTCTATTGTTAGAAAAATAACCTTTTTTATTTTGTGAACCACTATAATAAGAAATATCTGTAGACAGAGATTTTCTACTAGGGCTGGATTTTACGCTATAATCTGTGGGATTTGCTTTTATACCAGATACAGTTTCTAACGACTGAAAACGAGATGTAAGAAAGGCATCCATATCTTCCCATTTTGGAATTTCAGTCTTACCAATAATTGATTGCTCCCATAAAGACAAAGTTAAATTAGGTAATTTTATAGAGCATAGAAAAATAAAAATCGAATCCCAATTCCCGATATCAATTTCATGCAAACGAAGCGCTGAAATACAATTATTTATATCTCTCTGCAAGCGTTTTATTTCAGCAGCTGACTCTGATTTGACCTCAACCAAGTTAAACAAAATTTTTAACTGTATATTAACAAGAATCCTCTTGTTTTCGTACCTGTCTTTTAAATTCTTCCATGCAGTCTCAAAACCGTCATTAGTAAGAGAAGATTTCTTTACAATGTCTAAAGCTTCATCCCTAGCATTTTGTCTAAGAAAGAATTAAATAAATTAATTTATCTGGGTTTGGTTGGTTAAATAAATGATGCTTACAACTAAAACACTACCCTAAGTAGATTAGATACAAGTAGTGCTGATGACGGACGTGGCTGTCTAGAAAATGTGCATTCCACTCGTGCTGGTGTCTAAAAAATTAAATTTTCCCAATTTTTCTTTAATATTATCACCTAATTTGTAATTTAATTAATTCTTTCTTAGCGAGAATAAAAACGAACTTAAGCTTGATTATAAATTTCATTCTATGTAATACATAAACAGTTCGACTAATAATAATTAAAATTTTCAAAACTAAAAATCGCAAAGCACCGCGCATCCTGTTTTCTCAACAAAGTTTGGTTTGATACTAGATTAGTGTTAACTAAAAAAAAACGAATGTTGGAAGTAAAACAAATAAACAAAAAGTAACTTCATTGCTAACCGAAGGTTCGCTGAAGGAACAACAAAATATAGGTGGTAAATATTAAAATTAAAAAATATTCAACAAGAGGGAAGCTTAAGGTAGTGGTAGACTTCGTTCTCACCAACTGACGATTGATTATTGAATACAAGTTTTCTCGTATTCCTTTATCTGGGTTTGGTTGGTTAAATAGATGATGCTTACAACTAAAACACTACCCTAAGTAGATTAGATACAAGTAGTGCTGATGACGGACGTGGCTGTCTAGAAAATGTGCATTCCACTCGTGCTGGTGTCTAAAAAATTAAATTTTCCCAATTTTTCTTTAATATTATCACCTAATTTGTAATTTAATTAATTCTTTCTTAGCGAGAATAAAAACGAACTTAAGCTTGATTATAAATTTCATTCTATGTAATACATAAACAGTTCGACTAATAATAATTAAAATTTTCAAAATTAAAAATCGCAAAGCACCGCGCAACCTGTTTTCTCAACAAAGTTTGGTTTGATACTAGATTAGTGTTAACTAAAAAAAACGAATGTTGGAAGTAAAACAAATAAACAAAAAGTAACTTCATTGCTAACCGAAGGTTCGCTGAAGGAACAACAAAATATAGGTGGTAAATATTAAAAGTAAAAAATATTCAACAAGAGGGAAGCTTAAGGTAGTGGTAGACTTCGTTCTCACTAACTGACGATTGATTATTGAATACAAGTTTTCTCGTATTCCTTTATCTGGGTTTGGTTGGTTAAATAGATGATGCTTACAACTAAAACACTACCCTAAGTAGATTAGATACAAGTAGTGCTGATGACGGACGTGGCTGTCTAGAAAATGTGCATTCCACTCGTGCTGGTGTCTAAAAAATTAAATTTTCCCAATTTTTCTTTATTATTATCACCTAATTTGTAATTTAATTAATTCTTTCTTAGAAAGAATAAAAACGAACTTAAGCTTGATTATAAATTTCATTCTATGTAATACATAAACAGTTCGACTAATAATAATTAAAATTTTCAAAATTCTTGTTTTCTCAACAAAGTTTGGTTTGATACTAGATTAGTGTTAACTAAAAAAAAAACGAATGTTGGAAGTAAAACAAATAAACAAAAAGTAACTTCATTGCTAACCGAAGGTTCGCTGAAGGAACAACAAAATATAGGTGGTAAATATTAAAATTAAAAAATATTCAACAAGAGGGAAGCTTAAGGTAGTGGTAGGCTTCGTTCTCACCAACTGACGATTGATTATTGAATACAAGTTTTCTCGTATTCCTTTATCTGGGTTTGGTTGGTTAAATAGATGATGCTTACAACTAAAACACTACCCTAAGTAGATTAGATACAAGTAGTGCTGATGACGGACGTGGCTGTCTAGAAAATGTGCATTCCACTCGTGCTGGTGTCTAAAAAATTAAATTTTCCCAACAAAGTTTGGTTTGATACTAGATTAGTGTTAACTAAAAAAAAAACGAATGTTGGAAGTAAAACAAATAAACAAAAAGTAACTTCATTGCTAACCGAAGGTTCGCTGAAGGAACAACAAAATATAGGTGGTAAATATTAAAAGTAAAAAATATTCAACAAGAGGGAAGCTTAAGGTAGTGGTAGACTTCGTTCTAACCAACTGACGATTGATTATTGAATACAAGTTTTCTCGTATTCCTTTATCTGGGTTTGGTTGGTTAAATAGATGATGCTTACAACTAAAACACTACCCTAAGTAGATTAGATACAAGTAGTGCTGATGACGGACGTGGCTGTCTAGAAAATGTGCATTCCACTCGTGCTGGTGTCTAAAAAATTAAATTTTCCCAATTTTTCTTTAATATTATCTTCTAATTTGTAATTTAATTAATTCTTTCTCAGAGAGAATAAAAACGAACTTAAGCTTTATTATAAATTTCATTCTATGTTATATATGACATATATAAAAAGATATACGCTGGGTATGTATCGGTTTTGAGTTGGATTTCTATATATTATCTAAATGTACGTATTTAGATTGTATGAGTACTAGTGTTATAAATGTAAATATAAAGATTTCTTTTTGAGGGGGAAAATTATTAAATCCCGGTAGAAATTATTAAAACGATACATTGATAACTCTGGTCATGAAATTTTTACAGATCTAAATGTTAGGTTAAGTTATATTTTATTATACTTTTTCTCATTCTGAATTTATATGTAATTGACTAAGGTCACGTTTTTATTGAAATAAAGAATTTATAAACTATATCGTGCCTTTCATTACCATCCATATACAACAAGCATAAAAGAGGAGTATCTGACCTTAAGTTTTAAAGGTGGGTACCACAAACCCTCTGGAGGTGGCGCTAGGTGGTCCCAAAGTTGGGAACCACGCACCTGAAAATTCTTTTACAGCTTGCCATTTGTTCACTTTTATTCTGATTTTTGAAAATTATACATGCTTTTTAATATGAGTATTCGCATATTTATCACGCTTTTATTAGTTGATGTTACCGTAAAGTATTAT
This sequence comes from Phasia obesa, assembly GCA_949628195.1. Classification (NCBI taxonomy): domain Eukaryota; kingdom Metazoa; phylum Arthropoda; class Insecta; order Diptera; family Tachinidae; genus Phasia; species Phasia obesa. The sequence continues at coordinate 23,180,970 of OX451220.1, forward strand.
AACATTACATAAATCAGTAACATAAACTGATAAAAGAGTGATAAATATGGGAATACTCATATTAAAAAGCACATAGCTTTGAACGAAAAAATGATATTGATGTGAATTTTTTTTTTTGTTTGATAGGAAATTGCATCATTTATAATCATATATGTATATACAAAAATTAATTATTACAACAAAATTTTAAATTTGTTGCTGATATCTGAAAATTTCGAAAAATTATGGTAAAAACGGGCAAATTTAAGGGAAGGAACAATTTTAAATATGCAATAAAATTTTTATAAATTAAGCAAATCAAATAAAATCTGTGCATGTGTTGTTGATCAAGTAAAGTGAAATGGCAAAAAATCTGTAATATTAAGATAAAGAAAATTCCACAATTCCTAAAATTAGGATCAAAAATCCCAAAATTGGGATTTTTTAATCTTTTTCCCATAAAATCTAAACAAATTCCAAAACAATTTGGAGTATATATAGCTTTATTACAGCAGTCTTCATTTTTCTATTCCAGCTTAGGCATTTTATAATATATAGGCTAAAATTAAAATTTCGATATAAAATAGGTCATATTGTGGGACCTCTACCTTCTACAAGGATGATCAATTTTATACGATTTTTTTTTTTTAATGTACACACATATAGTTAGCTTATACAAAAATATAAAATTTTTATATATTCCAAAAGAAAATTTTTTCTAAAGAAAAAAAGTTAATGACCTTTTTTGGGCTGAAGTAGACAAAATTGCAATTATTTTGGATTTTTTAAATTGAAAATCGTCTAGTTTTTAACTAAGTAAAGCTACAATCTTCAAACTTCTCAAAAATATTTCGAATTTGGCTCGTTAGCTATTATGAAAAATTTAGAAAAATTGTACGCAATATTTTGGAAAAACTGGATCAGGGTAGCGAAAAATCAAAAAATAAAATAAAATTTTATTTCCTAAAATGCTTATAACTCAATCATTTTAAATTATTATTTGCAAATTTAGATACCATTTTGTAGGTATTGACAAGTCCTTTAAGACCATGTACAAAAATCTGAAAAAAAACTGAAGAAATTGCAAGCTGTAAAATAATTTTTTAGGTGCGAGCACATAGCCCACCTCCAGAGGGTGTTTGGTACCCACATTTAAAACTTAAGTTTAGATACTCCTCTGTTATGCTCGTGTCAAATTTTGGATCAATCGGCCTAGCCGTTTTTAAATTACTGTGTTATTTCCAAAATTTTTGATTCTGCCCCACTGTGCACTGCTACAAATACGTTCATATCTTCTTTGGCTTTTCTTTTTTCATCTCTTGCCAAATTTAGTTCATGCAAGTGATTTTCATACATTTCTTTGTTATTAATTTTCTCCACTTCATCCATGTTACTGTAGGATGTACATTCTTCACACAAATCTTTTTTTTTGGGAAGAAAAATGAGATGTTGAAATGTTATATAAATAAACGTAGTTGCAAAGCGGCTCATTTTTTTCTTTACTCATGTCTACGTAGTCGTTATATACATACCCTGCAGGAAATGTCAATAGTGAATCTGTACTGACTTACTATTGACACAGTCACCAGTACTAGTGACTTATAATACCCCAGACAATGCTATTTACTATAGACATTTAACATGTGCATGTCATTGAAAATCCACTACTGACATTGGTACTATTGACTAGGTAGTTCTTTTGGCACCATATGTAGACATTGGAACTAGTGATTCACTAGTACATTTTAGTAATTCTAGTCTACACTTCTGGTACTTTTCTGAAATAGATTGGACAATGAAAATGCAGATTTTTTTAACTTTTTTAGTTTTATTAAAAAAAATATATAAATAATTAAATGACTAAAAGGAACTAATTTATAACAGTCGTTTATAAAATTAAAATTTTACGTATATTAATATGAATAATTCAAAAGGGTCGTTAATACTAAGATTATAAAAAATTTAATAAAAAAAATGTTAAAATTAATTACTGAACAATTCAATAATGTAGGAATAATTATGATTACAAATAATTAAAGTAAAAAAAATTTAAAAATTAAACTTTGTTGGGTGTGTCTTCATCAATTGTTTTTCGTTTGATTTTGCCCGACCTATTTGTTTAAAAAATTTCTTTTTTTTGGCGCTGAAATGCTGCTCGAAGCGTTTTATCGGAAAATTCACTAAAAGTTGAAATTACATCTAGATATTATGAAAGAAAAAAAAAATTTGTCAAAATATTACAAAAATTAAACCAAACAACAAACTCTTTACCTATTACAGCTTTAAATACATTAGGATAATCCCGCAGTCTCTTTTTTCCAAACGATCCATCTATATTAAAGCTCATAATAATGGCTTGACCAAATACTTGGTGAATATTACGTTCAGCATTACCAGCAAGGAGTGACTTGATTTGCTTTATCTATTAAATATAAATTGAAAATTCAATGTTGTTCGTTAAATTCGTTTCAAAACAAAGAGAAATACTTACGTATGGATCTGAAGGAGTCGCTAAAATAGCGTCCAATTCTTTTAATTGGGAAAAGTTCCATAAGGTTTGTGGCAACCGTATTTTGCTTTACAATTCTGTCTAGCAAAACTTTATGCTCCGCCAGAATGTCGAGTAAGGTGTTATGCCTTTTTTGGGCAGCGTCTATAAAAAAAATGTAAAAAAGGAAATTGGCTTTTAGGTTCATTTTGTGTAATAAAATCACGTTATGTGTTTCAATTCTGTGATTTTAGAACGGACCTTTATATAGAAGAAACTGGTTTGAAAGTTCTGCACAGCCAGGACATTTAGAATTAACTGGAAAGGAAAAAATTATTAAATAAAACACCTATTACAACAGATCGACAACCTGATTGTGAAAAATATTTTAGTTTTCCTATTGATTGTTGTGAATGGTCGTGCGACATTTTTGTGGAAGGCAGCTATGTAGAATGGGTATTTATAGTTTTTGAGAATTAAAAGGTAGGCATACAAATTTATGTTGAATATCGCCCAATAAAAATTTTTCTTTTTCGCCTAAAACTAGATTTGTAGTGTAAATGCCTATTTCACAAGAATTGAGGGGTTCTTGGAAAAAACTTCCTAAGTCCAACAATCGTCGTCCCTGAATGTATATCTCGTCTTCTTTTATTATTGCTTCAACTTTTATCGGAATATCTGATTTAACTGCACAAATATTGTTTGGTTCTTTGAAAGAAATTAAGCAATTATTGATAAAAGCTTCTGCAATGGCATTTCCTTTGAAAGTAAACATTTCCCTTTTAGCTTCAACATATACTTCGTGTTGTTCTCTTTGTACAATTTGTTTAATAATCGAGGTTGGTTTTCGAACATGTTTTTTTTAAATTTGGAGTTTATTTTCAAAATCATAAGCAGAAAAAGACATTAGAGGCCCATACTTTTCTGCACAATATGCTACATGCAACAAATTGTGTACATTAAAAGAGACACTATCTTGGCCAAACACAATAGGAAAGTTTTCAACAAACAACTCTAGCAGATTGTTGGCCACTTTTGCGTTATTGTAAACTTGCCTTGAACTACTAAGTAGCCTATAAGCGCAATGTAAAGTCAAAAACTCATAATAAATATCTTCGTGAACGTTGTTACAAAGAACAATTGGACCTGTATAAGCGAGGAACTGATGAAATTCAGTGGCTTTCCAATTATGTATTTCATCTAATGATCTAGGTTTCCGTGGAAATTCCTTTGAAAAAAACTTTTTTAATTCTACGAGCTCGTGAGATATGTTAACTAAATTTTCTTTTGGAGTCTTTTTTGAGTTTTGTTTTTAATCATTCGAACAAGCATCTTCCTCATAACTCCAAGATCAATAAGATGCATACTATCTAAAGGAATTTGCGTTATCATATTAAAACCAATTTCTTCAAGGGGAGTTTTTTCAGTTTTGAATATTTGGCTATGGTGATGTTTATACTTTATTGAAGAAAAATCAGCATCGGATATCAAAGTTCCACTAATTGTACTATATGTAAGCACATTACCAATTTTCTTTGAAACTTGTGTACACTTAGTGCATCCATGTGCCGCAGTATGTCCTGGGACACCACAAATAAAAGCCTTAGCTGGAGTATCACATGATAAACAACGGAACGTGATGTTAATTTTCTTGTCATTCACAACAAATCTATCTTTAAGCGAAAGCACTTCATCAATAAAATCTTTACAAAATTCTTTCACACTATTAGGTTTATTATGTCCTACGTATAACCCTACAGGAAAAGGTTTTACTCTATCCTGTAAATTAACGATTCTCAAAAGAATTGGCCATAATTGGATTCGAGAACTTTTAAACAATGGGATTCCATCTATGTTTATATCTAATTCAATTTCATCACAATTTTTGAAAACTTGTTCAATTTTTCTTAGCTGATTTTCAACTCCTATATGGCAATAATTCCCTGGAGATACTTTCCTAATTAAAACTTCTTGCTTTTTACCCAACAGAGTTGCTGCAGAAAGGGGTACATCTAGGCCTTCCTTCTGTAGTATAGCAAGAAGACTTTCCAAACACTTTCTGGAAGGCGCTGTTTCAATGTACCAAATTTTTACATCCATATCTTCCCATTTTGGAATTTCAGTCTTACCAATAATTGATTGCTCCCATAAAGACAAAGTTAAATTAGGTAATTTTATAGAGCATAGAAAAATAAAAATCGAATCCCAATTCCCGATATCAATTTCATGCAAACGAAGCGCTGAAATACAATTATTTATATCTCTCTGCAAGCGTTTTATTTCAGCAGCTGACTCTGATTTGACCTCAACCAAGTTAAACAAAATTTTTAACTGTATATTAACAAGAATCCTCTTGTTTTCGTACCTGTCTTTTAAATTCTTCCATGCAGTCTCAAAACCGTCATTAGTAAGAGAAGATTTCTTTACAATGTCTAAAGCTTCATCCCTAGCATTTTGTCTAAGAAAGAATTAAATAAATTAATTTATCTGGGTTTGGTTGGTTAAATAAATGATGCTTACAACTAAAACACTACCCTAAGTAGATTAGATACAAGTAGTGCTGATGACGGACGTGGCTGTCTAGAAAATGTGCATTCCACTCGTGCTGGTGTCTAAAAAATTAAATTTTCCCAATTTTTCTTTAATATTATCACCTAATTTGTAATTTAATTAATTCTTTCTTAGCGAGAATAAAAACGAACTTAAGCTTGATTATAAATTTCATTCTATGTAATACATAAACAGTTCGACTAATAATAATTAAAATTTTCAAAACTAAAAATCGCAAAGCACCGCGCATCCTGTTTTCTCAACAAAGTTTGGTTTGATACTAGATTAGTGTTAACTAAAAAAAAACGAATGTTGGAAGTAAAACAAATAAACAAAAAGTAACTTCATTGCTAACCGAAGGTTCGCTGAAGGAACAACAAAATATAGGTGGTAAATATTAAAATTAAAAAATATTCAACAAGAGGGAAGCTTAAGGTAGTGGTAGACTTCGTTCTCACCAACTGACGATTGATTATTGAATACAAGTTTTCTCGTATTCCTTTATCTGGGTTTGGTTGGTTAAATAGATGATGCTTACAACTAAAACACTACCCTAAGTAGATTAGATACAAGTAGTGCTGATGACGGACGTGGCTGTCTAGAAAATGTGCATTCCACTCGTGCTGGTGTCTAAAAAATTAAATTTTCCCAATTTTTCTTTAATATTATCACCTAATTTGTAATTTAATTAATTCTTTCTTAGCGAGAATAAAAACGAACTTAAGCTTGATTATAAATTTCATTCTATGTAATACATAAACAGTTCGACTAATAATAATTAAAATTTTCAAAACTAAAAATCGCAAAGCACCGCGCATCCTGTTTTCTCAACAAAGTTTGGTTTGATACTAGATTAGTGTTAACTAAAAAAAAACGAATGTTGGAAGTAAAACAAATAAACAAAAAGTAACTTCATTGCTAACCGAAGGTTCGCTGAAGGAACAACAAAATATAGGTGGTAAATATTAAAATTAAAAAATATTCAACAAGAGGGAAGCTTAAGGTAGTGGTAGACTTCGTTCTCACCAACTGACGATTGATTATTGAATACAAGTTTTCTCGTATTCCTTTATCTGGGTTTGGTTGGTTAAATAGATGATGCTTACAACTAAAACACTACCCTAAGTAGATTAGATACAAGTAGTGCTGATGACGGACGTGGCTGTCTAGAAAATGTGCATTCCACTCGTGCTGGTGTCTAAAAAATTAAATTTTCCCAATTTTTCTTTAATATTATCACCTAATTTGTAATTTAATTAATTCTTTCTTAGCGAGAATAAAAACGAACTTAAGCTTGATTATAAATTTCATTCTATGTAATACATAAACAGTTCGACTAATAATAATTAAAATTTTCAAAATTAAAAATCGCAAAGCACCGCGCAACCTGTTTTCTCAACAAAGTTTGGTTTGATACTAGATTAGTGTTAACTAAAAAAAACGAATGTTGGAAGTAAAACAAATAAACAAAAAGTAACTTCATTGCTAACCGAAGGTTCGCTGAAGGAACAACAAAATATAGGTGGTAAATATTAAAAGTAAAAAATATTCAACAAGAGGGAAGCTTAAGGTAGTGGTAGACTTCGTTCTCACTAACTGACGATTGATTATTGAATACAAGTTTTCTCGTATTCCTTTATCTGGGTTTGGTTGGTTAAATAGATGATGCTTACAACTAAAACACTACCCTAAGTAGATTAGATACAAGTAGTGCTGATGACGGACGTGGCTGTCTAGAAAATGTGCATTCCACTCGTGCTGGTGTCTAAAAAATTAAATTTTCCCAATTTTTCTTTATTATTATCACCTAATTTGTAATTTAATTAATTCTTTCTTAGAAAGAATAAAAACGAACTTAAGCTTGATTATAAATTTCATTCTATGTAATACATAAACAGTTCGACTAATAATAATTAAAATTTTCAAAATTCTTGTTTTCTCAACAAAGTTTGGTTTGATACTAGATTAGTGTTAACTAAAAAAAAACGAATGTTGGAAGTAAAACAAATAAACAAAAAGTAACTTCATTGCTAACCGAAGGTTCGCTGAAGGAACAACAAAATATAGGTGGTAAATATTAAAATTAAAAAATATTCAACAAGAGGGAAGCTTAAGGTAGTGGTAGGCTTCGTTCTCACCAACTGACGATTGATTATTGAATACAAGTTTTCTCGTATTCCTTTATCTGGGTTTGGTTGGTTAAATAGATGATGCTTACAACTAAAACACTACCCTAAGTAGATTAGATACAAGTAGTGCTGATGACGGACGTGGCTGTCTAGAAAATGTGCATTCCACTCGTGCTGGTGTCTAAAAAATTAAATTTTCCCAACAAAGTTTGGTTTGATACTAGATTAGTGTTAACTAAAAAAAAAACGAATGTTGGAAGTAAAACAAATAAACAAAAAGTAACTTCATTGCTAACCGAAGGTTCGCTGAAGGAACAACAAAATATAGGTGGTAGATATTAAAAGTAAAAAATATTCAACAAGAGGGAAGCTTAAGGTAGTGGTAGACTTCGTTCTAACCAACTGACGATTGATTATTGAATACAAGTTTTCTCGTATTCCTTTATCTGGGTTTGGTTGGTTAAATAGATGATGCTTACAACTAAAACACTACCCTAAGTAGATTAGATACAAGTAGTGCTGATGACGGACGTGGCTGTCTAGAAAATGTGCATTCCACTCGTGCTGGTGTCTAAAAAATTAAATTTTCCCAATTTTTCTTTAATATTATCTTCTAATTTGTAATTTAATTAATTCTTTCTCAGAGAGAATAAAAACGAACTTAAGCTTTATTATAAATTTCATTCTATGTTATATATGACATATATAAAAAGATATACGCTGGGTATGTATCGGTTTTGAGTTGGATTTCTATATATTATCTAAATGTACGTATTTAGATTGTATGAGTACTAGTGTTATAAATGTAAATATAAAGATTTCTTTTTGAGGGGGAAAATTATTAAATCCCGGTAGAAATTATTAAAACGATACATTGATAACTCTGGTCATGAAATTTTTACAGATCTAAATGTTAGGTTAAGTTATATTTTATTATACTTTTTCTCATTCTGAATTTATATGTAATTGACTAAGGTCACGTTTTTATTGAAATAAAGAATTTATAAACTATATCGTGCCTTTCATTACCATCCATATACAACAAGCATAAAAGAGGAGTATCTGACCTTAAGTTTTAAAGGTGGGTACCACAAACCCTCTGGAGGTGGCGCTAGGTGGTCCCAAAGTTGGGAACCACGCACCTGAAAATTCTTTTACAGCTTGCCATTTGTTCACTTTTATTCTGATTTTTGAAAATTATACATGCTTTTTAATATGAGTATTCGCATATTTATCACGCTTTTATTAGTTGATGTTACCGTAAAGTATTATAACATTACATAAATCAGTAACATAAACTGATAAAAGAGTGATAAATATGGGAATACTCATATTAAAAAGCACATAGCTTTGAACGAAAAAATGATATTGATGTGAATTTTTTTTTTTGTTTGATAGGAAATTGCATCATTTATAATCATATATGTATATACAAAAATTAATTATTACAACAAAATTTTAAATTTGTTGCTGATATCTGAAAATTTCGAAAAATTATGGTAAAAACGGGCAAATTTAAGGGAAGGAACAATTTTAAATATGCAATAAAATTTTTATAAATTAAGCAAATCAAATAAAATCTGTGCATGTGTTGTTGATCAAGTAAAGTGAAATGGCAAAAAATCTGTAATATTAAGATAAAGAAAATTCCACAATTCCTAAAATTAGGATCAAAAATCCCAAAATTGGGATTTTTTAATCTTTTTCCCATAAAATCTAAACAAATTCCAAAACAATTTGGAGTATATATAGCTTTATTACAGCAGTCTTCATTTTTCTATTCCAGCTTAGGCATTTTATAATATATAGGCTAAAATTAAAATTTCGATATAAAATAGGTCATATTGTGGGACCTCTACCTTCTACAAGGATGATCAATTTTATACGATTTTTTTTTTTAATGTACACACATATAGTTAGCTTATACAAAAATATAAAATTTTTATATATTCCAAAAGAAAATTTTTTCTAAAGAAAAAAAGTTAATGACCTTTTTTGGGCTGAAGTAGACAAAATTGCAATTATTTTGGATTTTTTAAATTGAAAATCGTCTAGTTTTTAACTAAGTAAAGCTACAATCTTCAAACTTCTCAAAAATATTTCGAATTTGGCTCGTTAGCTATTATGAAAAATTTAGAAAAATTGTACGCAATATTTTGGAAAAACTGGATCAGGGTAGCGAAAAATCAAAAAATAAAATAAAATTTTATTTCCTAAAATGCTTATAACTCAATCATTTTAAATTATTATTTGCAAATTTAGATACCATTTTGTAGGTATTGACAAGTCCTTTAAGACCATGTACAAAAATCTGAAAAAAAACTGAAGAAATTGCAAGCTGTAAAATAATTTTTTAGGTGCGAGCACATAGCCCACCTCCAGAGGGTGTTTGGTACCCACATTTAAAACTTAAGTTTAGATACTCCTCTGTTATGCTCGTGTCAAATTTTGGATCAATCGGCCTAGCCGTTTTTAAATTACTGTGTTATTTCCAAAATTTTTGATTCTGCCCCACTGTGCACTGCTACAAATACGTTCATATCTTCTTTGGCTTTTCTTTTTTCATCTCTTGCCAAATTTAGTTCATGCAAGTGATTTTCATACATTTCTTTGTTATTAATTTTCTCCACTTCATCCATGTTACTGTAGGATGTACATTCTTCACACAAATCTTTTTTTTTGGGAAGAAAAATGAGATGTTGAAATGTTATATAAATAAACGTAGTTGCAAAGCGGCTCATTTTTTTCTTTACTCATGTCTACGTAGTCGTTATATACATACCCTGCAGGAAATGTCAATAGTGAATCTGTACTGACTTACTATTGACACAGTCACCAGTACTAGTGACTTATAATACCCCAGACAATGCTATTTACTATAGACATTTAACATGTGCATGTCATTGAAAATCCACTACCGACATTGGTACTATTGACTAGGTAGTTCTTTTGGCACCATATGTAGACATTGGAACTAGTGATTCACTAGTACATTTTAGTAATTCTAGTCTACACTTCTGGTACTTTTCTGAAATAGATTGGACAATGAAAATGCAGATTTTTTTAACTTTTTTAGTTTTATTAAAAAAAATATATAAATAATTAAATGACTAAAAGGAACTAATTTATAACAGTCGTTTATAAAATTAAAATTTTACGTATATTAATATGAATAATTCAAAAGGGTCGTTAATACTAAGATTATAAAAAATTTAATAAAAAAAATGTTAAAATTAATTACTGAACAATTCAATAATGTAGGAATAATTATGATTACAAATAATTAAAGTAAAAAAAATTTAAAAATTAAACTTTGTTGGGTGTGTCTTCATCAATTTGTTTTTCGTTTGATTTTGCCCGACCTATTTGTTTAAAAAATTTCTTTTTTTGGCGCTGAAATGCTGCTCGAAGCGTTTTATCGGAAAATTCACTAAAAGTTGAAATTACATCTAGATATTATGAAAGAAAAAAAAAATTTGTCAAAATATTACAAAAATTAAACCAAACAACAAACTCTTTACCTATTACAGCTTTAAATACATTAGGATAATCCCGCAGTCTCTTTTTTCCAAACGATCCATCTATATTAAAGCTCATAATAATGGATTGACCAAATACTTGGTGAATATTACGTTCAGCATTACCAGCAAGGAGTGACTTGATTTGCTTTATCTATTAAATATAAATTGAAAATTCAATGTTGTTCGTTAAATTCGTTTCAAAACAAAGAGAAATACTTACGTATGGATCTGAAGGAGTCGCTAAAATAGCGTCCAATTCTTTTAATTGGGAAAAGTTCCATAAGGTTTGTGGCAACCGTATTTTGCTTTACAATTCTGTCTAGCAAAACTTTATGCTCCGCCAGAATGTCGAGTAAGGTGTTATGCCTTTTTTGGGCAGCGTCTATAAAAAAAATGTAAAAAAGGAAATTGGCTTTTAGGTTCATTTTGTGTAATAAAATCACGTTATGTGTTTCAATTCTGTGATTTTAGAACGGACCTTTATATAGAAGAAACTGGTTTGAAAGTTCTGCACAGCCAGGACATTTAGAATTAACTGGAAAGGAAAAAATTATTAAATAAAACACCTATTACAACAGATCGACAACCTGATTGTGAAAAATATTTTAGTTTTCCTATTGATTGTTGTGAATGGTCGTGCGACATTTTTGTGGAAGGCAGCTATGTAGAATGGGTATTTATAGTTTTTGAGAATTAAAAGGTAGGCATACAAATTTATGTTGAATATCGCCCAATAAAAATTTTTCTTTTTCGCCTAAAACTAGATTTGTAGTGTAAATGCCTATTTCACAAGAATTGAGGGGTTCTTGGAAAAAACTTCCTAAGTCCAACAATCGTCGTCCCTGAATGTATATCTCGTCTTCTTTTATTATTGCTTCAACTTTTATCGGAATATCTGATTTAACTGCACAAATATTGTTTGGTTCTTTGAAAGAAATTAAGCAATTATTGATAAAAGCTTCTGCAATGGCATTTCCTTTGAAAGTAAACATTTCCCTTTTAGCTTCAACATATACTTCGTGTTGTTCTCTTTGTACAATTTGTTTAATAATCGAGGTTGGTTTTCGAACATGTTTTTTTTAAATTTGGAGTTTATTTTCAAAATCATAAGCAGAAAAAGACATTAGAGGCCCATACTTTTCTGCACAATATGCTACATGCAACAAATTGTGTACATTAAAAGAGACACTATCTTGGCCAAACACAATAGGAAAGTTTTCAACAAACAACTCTAGCAGATTGTTGGCCACTTTTGCGTTATTGTAAACTTGCCTTGAACTACTAAGTAGCCTATAAGCGCAATGTAAAGTCAAAAACTCATAATAAATATCTTCGTGAACGTTGTTACAAAGAACAATTGGACCTGTATAAGCGAGGAACTGATGAAATTCAGTGGCTTTCCAATTATGTATTTCATCTAATGATCTAGGTTTCCGTGGAAATTCCTTTGAAAAAAACTTTTTTAATTCTACGAGCTCGTGAGATATGTTAACTAAATTTTCTTTTGGAGTCTTTTTTGAGTTTTGTTTTTAATCATTCGAACAAGCATCTTCCTCATAACTCCAAGATCAATAAGATGCATACTATCTAAAGGAATTTGCGTTATCATATTAAAACCAATTTCTTCAAGGGGAGTTTTTTCAGTTTTGAATATTTGGCTATGGTGATGTTTATACTTTATTGAAGAAAAATCAGCATCGGATATCAAAGTTCCACTAATTGTACTATATGTAAGCACATTACCAATTTTCTTTGAAACTTGTGTACACTTAGTGCATCCATGTGCCGCAGTATGTCCTGGGACACCACAAATAAAAGCCTTAGCTGGAGTATCACATGATAAACAACGGAAAGTGATGTTAATTTTCTTGTCATTCACAACAAATCTATCTTTAAGCGAAAGCACTTCATCAATAAAATCTTTACAAAATTCTTTCACACTATTAGGTTTATTATGTCCTACGTATAACCCTACAGGAAAAGGTTTTACTCTATCCTGTAAATTAACGATTCTCAAAAGAATTGGCCATAATTGGATTCGAGAACTTTTAAACAATGGGATTCCATCTATGTTTATATCTAATTCAATTTCATCACAATTTTTGAAAACTTGTTCAATTTTTCTTAGCTGATTTTCAACTCCTATATGGCAATAATTCCCTGGAGATACTTTCCTAATTAAAACTTCTTGCTTTTTACCCAACAGAGTTGCTGCAGAAAGGGGTACATCTAGGCCTTCCTTCTGTAGTATAGCAAGAAGACTTTCCAAACACTTTCTGGAAGGCGCTGTTTCAATGTACCAAATTTTTAATTTCTCATGCAAACTCAATTTGGAGTTTGTCAATTCAGTCACTAATCCCACAAAATCTACAGGGGCTACAAAACTTTCACAACTACCACTTTCACTTAAAATTGTTTTGGTTCCACTTCTATTTTTATACAAAAGCGATTGCTTTTTTATCTGCCGTTTATAATTTCTTTTGCTCATTATTTTTTATGATATTAAACACAATTTACCAAATATATTGAACTTTTTAATATTTAAAAAAAAAAAAAACGTATTTTTTGTTTTCACCTGACGTACATATATTTTCAACAAGAATTAAATTTGCTACAGAGCTCCAATTTTTCTTTCTACAATAAGTCTGAAGGTAGCCGCCGAACTTCTTTTTAAATAAGCCGCCGCCAATCTTTTAATTTTTGATATATTTAACAAAGAATAAAACGTTCAATTAGGTTTTTATGTGCCTTCGAAACTTTAAAATATAAATATGGTGAAAAACTTTTATAGCAAAATTAAAAAAAAAATAAATTAATTAAAACCATTGTGTCGCCGACACATAATCAATTATCTGCCGCCGTAACATATTTGTTTTCATCAAAGGCAATCATACAAATGTAGACAATTTGTTGACAATGTCACCAAAGAGTCACCATAATAGTTGACAGAAGTGGTGACTTGGGGACAATTGTCCCCAGGTTTCCTTCAGGGTACATATGCTGGTTACAGTTTTGCTTCCTTCAATATAGGTTTTGGATGTGTTTGCTCTTGTGTAATGACGGTTTCCCGTGTTTACCCCTTTGGTCGGGTTCTAATATTTGGTTAGCGAGTTTTTGATGCTTATCCAATACGGTTCTAATTGAACGATCGGTGATAGCCAGGATGTTTTTAAAAAACACTTTGCAAACGCGTACTACCTCATCACCTTGTTTGAAAAAAAACGCATTATTATTTTGGCGAGGCCCTCTGGGTCACCCAATGCGCATGTAGCCGTATCTGGGCTCAATTTATTGCATACTTTTTTCTATATATTATCTTTGCTTTTCTATGTCACCAAGGGCACAGTATAAGTTAAACAAATGTTTTCGTTCATCACTAAAATTTTTGTAACATTCGAGCTTACAAGTCTCAGCACATGGAGTTTTCATTTGTCTTGCAGGTTTAACTTTTTTCATCAGCGTATGTGATTCATACTCCATTCCACTATTTCTTTTCTTTTTAATGATGTTTCTCTTCCATTTTTCTGGCTATTTTGCTCTTTTTTCCCCTTTTTCAATGGACTATTTGGAATTATGGAAGAACTTACCAGTTTTGAAGTTGAAGTGCCAGGTTGTGAATCAACGAGTGATGGTGCCGCGTAAGAAATCGATGTGCTATCAACAATTTGCTGCACAACTGTACTAGCGGTGTCACGCGGACAATTCTCCAAAAGTAGGCGAAATACAGTCGTAAAATTGGCTGATGGATTAAATGTTTCATCGTTGCTATCCACGCTATCACTTTCTTGCTGCGGTGATTTTGGGGAGTATGTTACATCAGCCATGGAGTCGTCACAGTCTTCCGAAAAAGAGGATGATCGGGCTAAGCTCGAAGATGAAGTTGACGATGAGGATTTGCTGATGTGGCAGTTTGACATTTTAAAATAAGCTAAAACAAAAACTTTTATTATTGGGATCGTGCGTTTTATTTTTACATACATAGCTATAATTTGTAATATCAATAGCGATATTTTGTGTTAGTGAGAGCTATTAATTGTTTCTGTAAATAATGCTATGTTCAACGACAACAGAGGCTGACTGTTTAATAGTCATTATTTTATATCGCACCCTAAATACAAGAGGGTCACAACTCAAAATTTTCCAAAACTGGCTTTTTTCCATAAATTAATTCAGAGTACATATCTCTAACTACTGCAAAAATTTCTTTCACATCACTATCTTCTTTAACTGGAAAAATACAGTTATGTCTATTTTTATGTTAAGTGTGTTGCTTCTGCACATAAACAGTTTTATGTCTCTCCTGAAAATTTTAGTATTTTGAGTTGTGACCCTTTTGTATTTAGGGTGCGATATATAATAACGTCATTACACGAAATACTTAAGTTGACGATAGTATTTTTATCAACAAGAACGTCATATTTTGTAATATACCAAGTTTGAATTAAATCAAAATTTTCAACAACATAGTCATAATTCAAATTAGCGCTGTGTACTTGAAATAATCTAGATTAAAAATACCATTACCTTTTCACGAAGAACTCCACAACACAAAATATTTCTCTGTTTGAGAAAGCTAAACGATCCTAACACGACGGCAGCAGCAGGGTTGTCAGATATGGCGATTTCTCGCCAAACGTGGCGATTTTCAATCTTATATGGCGATCAAATTATCGATTTGGCGACATGGCGACTTTTTGGCGATTTTTGAAATAGTTGGCGATATTGTTGCCGATTTTTCATTGACTTTTGGCCAACATTAGAGACTGAATTAGGGAATATTGAAATGGATCATAAAGTAATTGAAGTTTTAAAAGTAAATTGTTTTTCATAATTAAATATGATTTAATAAATTTAAAGTTCACGAACACATTTCCATTTTTAACCGACTTCAAAAAAGAAGGAGGTTATCTATTCGTCTGAATGTTGCTTTTTTTTATGTATGTAACCGCAGAACTCAGCCATTTCTGAACCGATTTTAAAATTTTTTTCTTTATTTGAAAGGTTATATTAAAAATTAAAGGGTGTCCCCATACAACATACATGTTTTTTACGTGTATTAAGAACCGTAAAGGGCACCAAATTAAAATTTAAAAAAATTGCGTGTCGGTATAGCTCCCAACAGCAGAAATTGATAAACAAATAAATTTAAAATTTAAAGGGTGTCCCCATAGGTGACGTAATTTGACCTATTTGAACCGTTATAGGCAAAACGTTGAAAATTTGACAGAATGTCGATTACTCTGACCGTTATTATAAAATGTATAAATATTCAAAATTTTAAAGGGTGCTCCAATAGTTCATTTAATTTGATGTATATGGCCATACTTTTGAACAGTTGTACACAGACCGCTGAAATTTACAAAGAACCTGTAAGCTAAATCCGCTATAACAAAAAGTATAAAATTTGGAAATAAAAGGGTGTCCCAATAGTTAATGTAATTCTATGTATGTGGCCAAACTTTTGAACTGTTATAGACAGACAGCTGAAATTTACAAGGAACCTGTATTGCAAAGTGTACTATAGAAAGTGTACAATTTGAATTTAGAAACTAGAGGGTGTCCCCATAAATTATGTAATTTGATCTATATGACCCTATCTTTTGAACCGTTAAACACAAACACTTGAAAATTAGGCAGAATAACTACTACTTTCTCTGGTATGATATCAAGTATAAATATTTGGAATTATAATGTAAAGGGTGTCCCAATAGTTCATGTAATTTGATATATTTGGTTAAACTTTTTAACCGTTATATACAGATAGTTGAAATTTACAAAGAATCTTTGTGGTCAAGTCCTCTATAACATCAGGTCTTTAATTTAAAATTGTAAATGAAAGGGTGTCCCAATAGGGTGTCCCATTAAATAACATTTTATCTATGTGGCCCTATCTTTGAAACCGTTATAGACAGAGGCTTGAATGGTGTCCCCATAAAAGACGGATGCTGGTGAAAATAGCTTAAATTTTAAACAGTAATGCTTGACATTCACATAGTCTTTACTTTTTTCCGCTAATTTTGGCGCATCTATTATTTGGTTTAAATCTAATTCTTAAAGATTACTTCTTACATTTTTAGTTTATAATTGCTGCCCTTCTATCTGTTTTGAAGACGGTTTTTTTGCAAAAATAATCATATTAAAAAATATCTAAAGATGATTTTATTCATTTATTATTTAAAGTTTACAAACATCTTTCGATTTTTAACCGACTTCAAAAAAAGAAGGAGGTTATCAATTCGTCTGAATGTTGCTTTTTTTCTGTTTGTGCCCGCAGAACTCAGTAATTTCTGAACCGATTTTAAAATTTTTTTCTTTATTAGAAAGGAAATGCTTACAGATTGGTCCCATTTTAAAAGAAGTTCATAATTTTGAAAATTAAAGGGTGTCCCCATACAACATACGTGTATTATGAACCGTAAAGGGCACCCTTTTAAAATTTTAAAAAACTGCATATCACTATAGCTGCCAATAACAGAAATTAATAAAAAAAATAAACTTAAAAATTAAAGGGTGTCCCCATATGTGACGTCAATTTAAATATATGAACCATTTGAACCATTGTACACAATCCCTTGAAAATTGAACAGTATGTCCAATATTTATAATCAGAAATTAAATATTTATAATAAGAAGTTAAAGGGTGTCCCAATAGTTGATGTAATTTGATGTATATTGCAAAACTTTTAAACCGTAACAGAGAGACGGTTAAAATTTACAAAGAACCTGTAACTATAAGTCTGTTATAACATCAAGTATATAATTTAAATTTGGAAACTAAAGGGTGTCCCCATAATTTTACCTATCTAGCCCTATCTTTTGAACCGTTATAGACAAACACTTGAAAATTAGACAGAATCTCCACTACTAAGTCCCGTATAATAACTTTTATAAATCTTTAAAATTATGAAGGGTGTCTCAATAGTTGATGTAAATTGATGCATATGGCCAAACTTTTGAACCGTTTAAGACAGACATTTGAAATTTACAAAGAATCTGTCCTTTAAAATAAGTGTTTAATTTAAAACTGTACATTAAAGGGTGTCCCCAAATGATATTGTTTAACCTATATGGCCATATCTTTGGAACCGTTACTTTTTATTTCTGTGTCAGTAATAATAAGTGTAAAAAATAAAGGGTGTCCTCATATCTGATGTAATTTGTCGTATATGGCTTTATATGCTGAACCGTTATGGATAAACATTTGAATGTAGAGAACGTATAAAACTATGTCCGTTAGAGCAACAAGTATAAAAGTATTTGATTTGGGTATTAGTTCTTACAGATTACTTCCTTTTAAATGTTTAGTTCAAAATTGATGCACATATATTTGTTTTGTAGTCGGTTTTTTTTTGCAAGAATTATAAATGGTGCAATTCCTTTTAACATTTTTAACATTTTTTTATAAATCTTTTTATACTTTTAGATACTAATCAACCATAATAGAAAATATTAATTTTTATTTTAGAAAGATTATAAAAAATATCATATTCTATATAATTATGTACAAGGTCATGTAGTTTCGTACTTGAAGTGTTGGAAATTCCAATGAATTTTTTATACTTATTTTTCACCTACAAAGGAAGTTTTGAGGTAAGGATTAAGTTCGTTTTATACTTTCTAAGTAAGGAATATTTTTTGCAAATTAGGTAATTAATTTTAAAGGATTTTTTAAGTTCGTTTTATACTTTCTAAGTAAGGAATATTTTTTGCAAATTAGGTAATTAATTTTAAAGGATTTTTTTTGTTGTATGTATATTCTGCTAATTACTGGAGAGATCGATTTCAATAATGATTTCCACCAAAACTCGACTGTGAAACACATGCTGTAAATTTTATGAATTGAAATAGGGCATCTTGCATACATTGTTGATAGTAATGTTAAATAAATGTAATTCCTCTAAAACTTGTTCTAAATAATAACACGGTGACAAACACCCTAAGGATGAGTATGTTTAGGTCTCCATTTATTATAATTTTTTTTTTCATAAATTATTTATTGTATCTTCAATATTTTTGAACTAACAATAATTACTCATATCTTAAGTCTAAAATAAAAATATACTTTTTAAGTCCAGCCAGTGCTAGACAAAAGTAATGTTTGTTTCACGGATTTTGCAATCATTTGCGGATCATCCCTCTAATGTACGGCCAAGAAAAGCAGTATCTCTTCTTTTTAGTCGAATGTAACCAGGTTCATTCAGTATGTTACGCGCCAAAGGGTTTGGATGAGATTCAAGCCTCTGTAGATATGTGACTGCATGTTTCGCTATTTCTGCTTTGACTGATGGCATGTTTAGGTCTTTGTGGATGTTCGAATTTTTTATATAGATGTAATCATACGAAGTATCTTATTTTGGCGCCTTTGAAGTTTTTCTACATTGCTAGCTGAGGCAGTGCCCCATAACTGAATCCCATAACACCAAATTGGTTTGAGGATCGACTTGTACAGTAGAAGTTTACAATCTAAGCTCAGGGTGGAGTTTCTGCCAATAAGCCAATTTAGTTGTACTGCTTTTAGTTTCATTTGTGTTAACTTGAAATTAATGTGGCTTTTCCAAGTAAGGCGACGGTCAAGATGTATATCCAGATATTTAAAGTCTGAAAGCTGTGGTATCATTTGGTTATTTATGCGAATGGGAGGGCGTGAGTCCCTACGCAGTGTGAAAGTTATGTGAGTACATTTTTGCTCATTCACTTTTATTCTCCATTTTTCTAGCCATTTTAAAATTGAGTATGTGGTCTTGTAAAAGTTGTAATGCTTCTTGGGCACTTTCATGAATACTTAAAAAAGCTGTGTCATCTCCAAAAGTTGATGTGTGCACTAGGGAGCTAATTGGCATATCTGATGTGTACAGTAAATATAAAAATGCACCCAAAATACTACCCTCAGGGAACTCCGGCTTCAATGAGCTGTGGCGAGCTTAAAAAGTCACCTTCTTTTAGTAAAAACTTGCGATTCGTTAAATAATTTTTTAAGAGCTTATACAAGTTTTCAGGCAAGTTCAGCTTTAGCTTAAATATAAGGCCTTCGTAGCAAACCTTATCGAATGCTTGAGAAACGTCGATAAAAATAGCAGAACAGTATTTTTTTTTTTCTTCAAAGGTCGTTTTAATTACATTTACTAATCTGTGTGTTTGTTGGATCGTACTATGTTGTTTTCTGAAGCCGAATTGATGGTTCGGAGTACATCTTTTGGCGCTAAGAATTGGATTCAGCTTAGTTGTTAATATTCTCTTAAACAGCTTTGACATGTTTGATAAAAGGCTTATAGGTCTGTATGATTCTACTTTTGTGTGGTCTTTTCCTGGTTTAGGAATCATAGTAATCAAATAAACCTTCCACTCTGTGGGAAAGTACTCAAGACGTAAGATGGCATCAACTAACATCTTGTTACTTGTTTTATCAACGCCAGGGGCTTTTTTGGTGTTTAAATCTGCTATTGCCCTCTCAATATCGCTAAAATCAAATCTTAGGCGAACTACGGCACTAGTCTCTACTGGTGGCAACTCAACTATATCAGTACATACATTTGGGGTGAAAACCTTCTTCAAATATCCAACAAACAAATTGCCTTTTTCGGTATCATTCCTTGCCCAGTCTCCACAAGAAGTTCGCAAGGGAGGCTTATGTACAACTGGCCTTTTAAGGTTTCTACATGCACCCCATAATGAATAATCTGATTGTGCAGTTGCGTCGAGGTCTTCCAAGTAATTTTTCAGAGATGCTACTCTTCGATATTCTAGAAGCTGTCTTAGCCGTTTCGTGCAATCTTTAAATTTAGATTTGAGTTCAGAAGATCTGTGTGACTGCCACTGTCTTCGAATTTTCCTTTTTTCAGCCAAGAGCCGCTCGACATCTACAAAGTAAATTTGATTGTATCTAGCTGATTGTCGGGTTACTGTTGCATGTTCGGCAGCTGATTTGAGGATTTGATCAAAATTAATAAGACTTTGATCCACGTCTTCTGGTTTTCTCAGCAGTATATTTTCCGAACAGTGAGTTCTGAGATACTTTCTATATTTCAACCAGTTATTTAAATTTATTATAATAACCACTATTTTTTATTGTTTCAAGTACAAAATTTTACCTTTTTCGTGTTCACTACTCATTAAAAAAAATATTTTTATATTTTGGCGACTTTTTTTCTATTTTTGGCAAATTTCGATTAAATTTCTATTTAACGTTTTATTAAAAATATTTATAAAATAAAAGAATACATATTGGTTATATTATAGGCAAATTTTAACAAAAAACTGTTTTGGCGATTTTTCACATCGATTTTGGCCAAATAGGTGAAAATAAATCTGAAAACCCTGGGCAGCAGTGGCATAACTGAAATATGTCGCTCTTACATATAAAAAAAGTTAAAACAGATGAAATGAAATAACGGCATATTCTCTTCTTAAGCGGAGTGTATAAAAGATATTCATATGAATTTTTTACACAACATGAAGTATGATATAACGAACAATTCTGCATCATTAAATCAAAAATCACGTTTTTTAATTTATGCCGGTCTTGAAGCAAATGAGCGATAAGTACATACTTCAAATCATAATATTATTTAAAAACAAATACATACATATATGGCCAGAAGAAAAAAATAATAATTTGACTCTTTTTAACCAACTTCAAAAAAGAAGGAGGTTATCTATTCGTCTGAATGTTGCTTTTTTTTTTTATGTATGTAACCGCAGAACTCAGCCATTTCTGAACCGATTTTAAAATTTTTTGCTTTATTTGAAAGGTTATGCTTCAAGGTTGGTCCCATTTTAAAAACAGTTCATTATATTAAAAATTAAAGGGTGTCCCCATACAACATACATGTTTTTTACGTGTATTAAGAACCGTAAAGGGCAGCAAATTAAAATTTTAAAAAATTGCGTACCGCTATAGCTCCCAACAGCAGAAATTAATAAAAAAAATAAATTTAAAATTTAAAGGGTGTCCCCATAGGTGACATAATATGACCTATTTGGGTCTATCTTTTGAACCGTTATAGACTAAACCTTGAAAATTTGACAGAATGTCGACTACTATGACCGTTATAATAAAATGTATAAATACTCAAAATTTTAAATTAAAGGGTGCTCCAATAGTTCATTTAATTTGATGTATATGGCCATACTTTTGAATAGTTGTACACAGACCGCTGAAATTTACAAAGAACCTGTAGTGCTAAGTCAGCTATTACAAAAAGTATAAAATTTTGAATTTGGAACTTAAAGGGTGTCCCAATAGTTAATGTAATTCTATGTATGTGGCCAAACTTTTGAACTGTTAGAGACAGACAGCTGAAATTTACAAGGAACTTGTATTGCAAAGTCCACTATAGCAAGTATACAATTTGAAGTTAGAAATTAAAGGGTGTCCCCATAAATTACGTAATTTGATCTATATGACCCTATCTTTTGAACCGTTAAACACAAACACTTGAAAATTAGGCAGAATGTCCACTACTTTCTCTGGTATGATAACAAATATAAATATTTGGAATTATAATGTAAAGGGTGGCCCAATAGTTCATGTAATTTGATATATATGTTTAAACTTTTTAACCGTTATAGACAGATGGTTGAAATTTGCAAAGAATCTTTGTGACCAAGTCCTCTATAACAACAGGTCTTTAATTTAACATTGTAAATTAAAGGGTGTCCGAATAGCTGATGTTATTTGATCTGTGTGCCCCTATCTTTGAAACCGTTATAGACAGAGGCTTGAATGGTGTCCCCATACAAGACGGATGCTGGTGAAAATAACTTAACTTTTAAACAGTAATAGGGAGAGGCTTGACATTCAATAGTCTTTACTTTTTTCCCTCTAATTTTGGCGCATCTTTTATTTGGTTTAAATCTAATTCTTACAGATTACTTCTTACATTTTTAGTTTAGAATTGGTGCCCTTCTATCTGTTTTGAAGTCGGTTTTTTTTGCAAGAATTATTGAAAATGACTTTTTATTTTAAATCCTCTATATTCAGCCCTCTATATTCAGTAAAGTTAAGTTAAGTTTGATTCTATAAAGTTAAGTTTGAATAACAATGTTTTAGATATTTATTTTCTTTACTTTTTAGAATAGTTATGCTTTTTTAGAATAATTTAGAATAAAAAAAAGTTATTTATTTTTTATTTCGGCTATTAACCAGGTAATGTTACATTTTTTTTTTTTTTTTTTTTTTGATGTACACTGTTCTTTAAAGCGTCACTCTTAATCAAAGGCCCCAAACGAAAAAAAGTAGTTAAAATGAAAATGCATTGGTTTGCTAAATATTTAGCAAAGTGACACAAAACTACCTTGCTGGTATGCTACAGATTTATAATTTTTACATGTTTTATTCTCTTTGTGAGATTCTCGTTGAGATTATGTATGTGCTCACAGATCCTTAGGGGTTTGCGTGGGGGCTCTTGCTAATAATCATAGCCTATGTTGTAGGGGAGCGAATTTAAGTTTTGATAAAATTTTCAAAACTGTTTTTACCACAAATAATAACAAAATATATAGTTTTTTAATTTTCATATTTGGTTTAAAAAAATTAAGACACAATTGGCTGATATCGAATAAAAATGCACTAATAAAAAACACTAGCATTAATTTTTTTTTAATTTTACTTTTTTTTAATAATTATTTTGTGTACATTAGTTAATATGTCATTCTTTCATAAAGAGCTTAGGATTTAATCCTCTTCTGCTTAAATATAACAATAGTAATTTTATAATAAGTTGTCTTTACAATATTATTAATTATTAAGGGAAAAAATCTTAATGAAAATTTTTTTTTAAATTTATGGTTTAAAGCTCTGTACAGACGGTTGCCAGATCTTACAATATTGTCAGAAAAATATACAGAAAACGTCTAACAATCGTGTGAACTTACGATTTTTGTCTGGCAATATTGTCGGAAAAAGAATTGTCAGACTTCAAACTAACAATAATAATGCCAAATATGTGACAATCGTGTGTCAGCACAATGTTAGGTCTGACAATATTGTAAGATTTGACAATCGTCTGTACAGAGCTTAAGATAAAAAATATAACTAGCATTAATTTGTTCTATAAATTCCGTTATTTATATACATATTTTATATTGTTTTGGTGCATCGATTTGATAGTAACTTTTTTATTACAGCATTTTTATATTCGGCAATATTACACTGAGAAACTCCAATGTACCAATATCTTGTCAATGGCCGAAATGAAGAGAAAAAAAGTTTGGGCTTGTTCGGAAATGCATCACTGCGCTACATCTGATGCGCATGTGTGATTAGTTTGCGATGCCAATGCAAAAGAGCTGATGCTGATACTTACTTGATGCGCAAACAAAATTAATTAACTTTTGTTTAAATTTTCGAATGCTTAAACAATACAAATTGGGAAGTTAATAATAATTTTATTTCTTGATTTAGATGATAGCAAAAAAAAAAAAAAAAATCTTCCATATCTAATCGAACTCTTATAAATGTATAAACAAATGTAATTTAACAAAATAATATTAATAAATAACAAATAAAAAACTCACTCATCCATTGCATCAGCAATTTTTGTGAGGCGTGTTTGACGTTTGTTTGCGTATCATCTATTTCAGTGATGCATTTTAGAACACACGACATTTGCACTGATGCAAACTCATGCATTTCCGAACGTACTGAGCTTCAGATGCAGCGCAGTGATGCATTTCCGAACAAGCCCTTTTTTCGTGATCTCCATCGTCTAATTAATCTAGAATAATTCAATACAAAATTTAAACATTTTCGTTATAAAGTAGTGTGAAGGTGCAGAGGAAAAGGTAAAAATTTAAAAATTTTTTATTGAAGATATTGCTAGATATTTATATACATACTTATATTTTAATTTTTGATTTTTATTCACAGCTTTTCAGGTGGCGGCAATGGCCAACTTTATTTAAATATGTATGACATATGCTTTTGACAAACAATTCCCATACCAATAACTTAGATGAATCAAATACCAGGTTTTGCCCCAATTGTGTTCAAGAGGAAACACTTTGTGCCTAAAATATACATGTAAGTAACTAGTCGCTAAAATTTGACGAAAGTAAAAAGAACAAGTAAAAGTGCTATATTCGGCCGTGCCGAATCTTCTATACCCTTCACCACGGTGATTTTATTTATACAGACATGTACAGCATTATCCATATTGTTGACTCTTTACTTAAATAAATTCGTATGAGAAAAAATCATTATTCATAAGTTAAAAAAATAGAAGACAGATGAAAACAAATTCCGTTTGCTACAATTGTCGCCGTGTTGTCAGCTACTTAATTATATTGAAGACGACAGCTACATCGTAAACTCTGACATTATTGTAGAAATACTTATTTTGATTTTATAAAATTAAATAACTTTTTCAAAAAATTATAAATATTTCCTCCAAAACTTTTTGTTTGTATATGAATTTGCAATTTACAATTTTGTGACATTTTCTTTTGTTGAATAAAATAGAAATTAGCCTAAGTTGACGACAGCCACAACGTTTCATTTTTGACAGTTTGTAGTCGGTATTCTGATGTTGTCTATGTGTTTAATGCACCTAGGTTTTAAAACGGAGATATCCTATATTAAAAAATCAAACGCATTTAAAAAAATATGTTACTCTATATACACACATACATACATATGTATATTCTTAATATTAAATATATGTTATGTTACAGGCATGATTTTCATTTTCAAAGAAATATTGAAATTTTTGTTTTAATTTTTCGAAAATTGTGTGTAAAAATTTTTTGTAAAAATATTTTTTTAAAAATTTTTTGTAAAATTTTATTCGAAAATTTTTTGGAAAATTTTTTAAAAATTTTTTTTTCGAATATTTTTCTGTAAAATATCTTTTTGAAAATGCTTTGTAAACTTTTTTGTAAACATTTTTGAAAAAAAATTTTAAAATTTTTTTTACAAAAGTTTTTAAAAATTTTTTTTTTTAAATTTGATTGAAATTTTTTTGTTAAATTTTGGATCTTTCTCCAATCTATATTGAGTTAGAATGGTCAGACTAAAGCAAAAAAAAATCCTTACAAAAAAAAAATTTCCTCATATTGACACATCAGTGAATCAGTGAATACCCTGTGGGTCCATTGGCTACCTCTATGTGTATTGCTTTCTATTAAGCTCACTAATACAAATCAAAGCAGAAAAACCCTACCAATCTAAAAACAAACAAAAATCGACCCTCGCAGGGGGTTATTGATCCCCCGAGATCTGTATGTACTCCTTGCGATCTACCTGTCGCATATTTATTTATTTAATATTTATTTAAGAAAAAAAGGCAAAACAGAATCATTAAAGCTGAAAAAATTAAAAAAAAAACCTGAAAAAACGTGGGTGGGCGTGGTTTTTGGCCCGCAGCCTCCAAAGGAATGATCCGATGTTGCTGAATTGCAATACCAAAATTTTCGAAACTATGCCTGACAGATTGGTGTGCTTAAATTTTTTGTATCTCTTCTGGTGCCTTGGCAAATGACATTACCACGCTAACACGGACGGACGGACAGACGGACATCGCTTAATCAACTTCTCTATGTATAAGGATCCAGAATACATATACTTTATGGGGTCGGAAATGAATATTGTAGAAATTACACACGGAATGACAAACTTATATATACCCTTTCCACCTGTGGTGAAGGGTATAAAAAGGGAGATACATTATTTTCACTGTTGCTCAAGATGTCAAATTCAATATATAGATAACGTTTTTTAATAATTTGATATATTAATAATTTTTGCAAAAAAAACCGACTTCAAAACAGATAGAAGGGCAGCAATTATAAACTAAAAATGTAAGAAGTAATCTTTAAGAATTAGATTTAAACCAAATAATAGATGCGCCAAAATTAGCGGAAAAAAGTAAAGACTATGTGAATGTCAAGCATTACTGTTTAAAATTTAAGCTATTTTCACCAGCATCCGTCTTTTATGGGGACACCATTCAAGCCTCTGTCTATAACGGTTTCAAAGATAGGGTCACATAGATAAAATGTTATTTTATTGGGTCACCCTATTGGGACATCCTATTGGGACACCCTATTGAGACACCCTTTCATTTACAATTTTAAATTAAAGACCTGTTGTTATAGAGGACTTGGCCACAAAGATTCTTTGTAAATTTCAACTATCTGTATATAACGGTTAAAAAGTTTAACCAAATATATCAAATTACATGAACTATTGGGACACCCTTTACATTATAATTCCAAATATTTATACTTGATATCATACCAGAGAAAGTAGTAGTTATTCTGCCTAATTTTCAAGTGTTTGTGTTTAACGGTTCAAAAGATAGGGTCATATAGATCAAATTACATAATTTATGGGGACACCCTCTAGTTTCTAAATTCAAATTGTACACTTTCTATAGTAGACTTTGCAATACAGGTTCCTTGTAAATTTCAGCTGTCTGTCTATAACAGTTCAAAAGTTTGGCCACATACATAGAATTACATTAACTATTGGGACACCCTTTTATTTCCAAATTTTATACTTTTTGTTATAGCGGATTTAGCTTACAGGTTCTTTGTAAATTTCAGCGGTCTGTGTACAACTGTTCAAAAGTATGGCCATATACATCAAATTAAATGAACTATTGGAGCACCCTTTAAAATTTTGAATATTTATACATTTTATAATAACGGTCAGAGTAATCGACATTCTGTCAAATTTTCAACGTTTTGCCTATAACGGTTCAAATAGGTCAAATTACGTCACCTATGGGGACACCCTTTAAATTTTAAATTTATTTGTTTATCAATTTCTGCTGTTGGGAGCTATACCGACACGCAATTTTTTAAAATTTTAATTTGGTGCCCTTTACGGTTCTTAATACACGTAAAAATCATGTATGTTGTATGGGGACACCCTTTAATTTTTAATATATTGAACTGATTTTAAAATGGGACCAACCTTTGGGCATAACCTTTCAAATAGAGAAAAAAATTTTAAAATCGGTTCAGAAATGGCTGAGTTCTGCGGTTACATACATAAAAAAGCAACATTCAGACGAATAGATAACCTCCTTCTTTTTTGAAGTCGGTTAAAAAACAGCGAAATTGAATGAATTTGCCATTGCCATCTTGTGAATTTTTTTTTAATATGGTCAAATTTTACCCAGTAGTAGTAGTAAATTAGTCACAAAACTGTTACTATTAAACACAATTAGCAAAAATTGTTTTTGATTTAGCTAAATTATTTGTTTGAAAATTGTTTGTTATTTCAGTTAAAGTTTTTATTATTTATTTTTAATTTTTTTATAATT
Organism: Phasia obesa; assembly: GCA_949628195.1. Taxonomy (NCBI): domain Eukaryota; kingdom Metazoa; phylum Arthropoda; class Insecta; order Diptera; family Tachinidae; genus Phasia; species Phasia obesa. Next base: position 23,208,904 of record OX451220.1, read on the forward strand.
TTCAGTAAACTTTTTTGTCAGATTCAGACAAACATATTTTGTTTGATTTTTTTTTTTTTAAATCAATAAATGTTTTTACCAAATATAATAATTAATTGTTTGAAAAAATCGTGGAATATTTTCAATAAACTAATTTTTAATTAAATTTTTTGAATTTAAAAACTTGTTTATAGGACCATATTCAAACAAAAAATTGTCTAATTATGCAAATTAATTGTTTGATTCTGAAAAATTATTTTTTCTGTGTAAATTTAATTTTCTGTTTAAACTTCCGCTTTTTAGCTCTTTTTGACCGTTGGGTCGACGCGTTTGAGTATTGTAGAAATTTTCACCTGTGGTGAAGGGTATAAAAATTTGTTACTCTATATACAAACATATATGTATTCTTAATACTAAAAATATTATGTTACACTCATGATTTTCATTTTCATAGAAATATTGAAATTTTTTTTAAATTATTAAAATTTTTGGGAAAATATATTTTTTTAACTTTTTGTAAAATTTAAAAAAAAATATTTTTACAAACAGTTAAAAACTTTTTTAAAAAAATATTTACTAACAAATTTACAAAACATTTTCAAAAAGATAGAATTTAAATATTTCTATGAAAATCATAACATATTTTTAATATTAAGAATATATGTATCTACAAGGTAAAATAAAAAAATAGCTGTTATTTTCAATTTTCGTGAGGTCTCGTATGTTCGATTTTCGCATTTTTTTAATGTTGGTACACATGTCTGTAATTTATGTTGACAATATTAGCCAATTGAAATTAAATGTGCAAGGACATTATGGACAGTTATGACCTTTTTGAGCAAATCTGGACATTTCAGATATCCTTGCACATTTAATTTAATTTTTTACACAAAACTTAATACAGTTTCTTTGACCCATTTTTTGAAATAGTAAAAAATCGAAGAGCACACCAAAACACGACTAACCTTTTTATCTGTCAAAAACAAACTGACAATACAAAATGGCTGATATTGTCAACATAAATAACAGACATGTGTACCAACATTAAAAAAAAAATGCGAAAATCGAACATACGTACCTCACGAAAATTAAAAATAACGGTTATTTTTGGATCATACCGTATATAGAGTAACATATTTTTATACCCTTCACCACAGGTGGAAAGGGTATATATAAGTTTGTCATTCCGTGTGTAATTTCTAGAATATTCATTTCCGACCCCATAAAGTATATATATTCTGTATTCATAAAGATCTCGGGGGATTAATAAACCCCTGCGAGGGACGATTTTTGTTTGTTTTTAGGTTGGGAGGGTTTTTCTTTTTTGATTTGTATTAAAGACCTTTACAGAAAGCAATACACATAGAGGTAGCCAATGAACCCATAGGGTACCCGCTGGTAAATAGGAGCAGTTAAAGGGCACATAGGGGGTTAATATGAAGAAAATTTTTTTAAGGATTTTTTTTTGCTTTAGTCTGACCATTCTAACTCAATATATATTGTAAGAAGGTCCTAAATTAAAAAAAAATTCAATAAAATTTAAAAAAAAATTATAATTTTTTAAAAATAAATTAAATTTTTTTTAAATATTTACAACTCATTTTCAAAAAGATATTTTTACAGGAAAATTTCGAAAAAAAAATTTTTTTTTAAATTTTCCAAAAAAATTTTCGAATAAAAATTTTACAAAATATTTTTACAAACAATTTTTAAACAAAAATTTCAATATTTCTTTGAAAATGAAAATCATGACTGTAACATAACATATATTTAATATTAAGAATATACATATGTATGTATGTGTGTACATAGAGCAAAGGCCCCCAACAAAAAAAACTGGTTAAAATGAAAATGAGAGTCTCGTTGAGATTGTGTATGTGCTCACAGACCCTTAGGGGTTTGCGTGGGGGCTCTTGATATAGAGTAACATATTTTTTTAAATGAGTTTGATTTTTAAATAGATGAGATCTTTGTTTTAAAACCTAGCTGCACGTTTATAGGTAAACTTTTATTTTGAAACCAGTATAGCTACATGGCTACACGGCCACCGTTGCACAGTGAGACAACGCCGGTATTAAATACAAGGAATCATTGTAGAGCTCTGAAATTTTGCACAGGTTATTTTTGAGACAATTCCAGTTAAAAAAAAAAAATTAAGAAAATTCGCCCAGTTTTACGCCCACCTCCAATACAATCGAAATTTGTAAAATGCCGTATTGTCCGTAACACTTTAGGTATAACTTTCAATTTTGGTATTTTTGAATGTTATATTGTTACAAACATTATCGGAAAGAAATTTTGAACTTTGGACCACTTTACCCCCACCGCCCATACAACCTCAACATAAAAAGTACCATATTTTCTAAAATATTCTAGGTACAACCTTCAAATTTGATATTACTGTAATTTATATAATTTAAAATGTTTGCAAAAATTACAATAACACGTCCACTATTACACCCACCTCCCATTGAAATGCAATAAAAAAGAACAATTTTTTTTCAATCTATCAATAATTTTTTAACATCATCATGGTATTCTAATTTGTTCAATTTCATTCTCATTCTAAAAGAAATAATATAAGGATCCCATGATATTTGCAAACAGTGCATTACATCTTCATTTGTAGAAATACGAGAATATTTACGAGAATGGTATAGCCTACAGTTTCTATACTCCTTATTTATTGCTTCTTGCGCTTCCTCAGATAACAATGTAATATTATTTTACAGTTTGTTTTTAAAAAGTTTGTGAGTACAAAATAAAATATCAAATATGTTAGAGAAATGCTAATCTCTTATCAAAAGAGATCATTACAAGAACACTCATTATTATTTAACCCAATAAATAATTGAACAACTAAATTCAATATATGTATAACAATTAAACTAACCACATTAGAAAGTGAGCATAACACAACTTAGATAAGAACAACAGCTTGCACTATCAATTTAAATTAAAAATTATGCAACTATCTAACCCAAAGTCAATGACCTTCAAAAAAATTATCAATCAAATGAATAATGTAAAAAATAAAAGTAAAAAGTTGTAAACATGCTATTGTATGCTAACATACGTATAGCGACAGAATGTGCACGTTGCGTATTTTTTGTAGTTTTTTGTATGTTTAAAGTTCGAGGAGCTGCTCTATATTTCCTACTCCATTGAAAATGCAAAATGTTCAATTTTTACACCACAATTCTGTTGTTAAGAATTTTTTTTTTTTTTTTTGTGTTTTTTTAATTTATTTTTTCATCTACTCATTCTACAACAACTAAATTAATTAAAAAAACACTTTAAAGTTATATTTATTATGTATTTTTTTTTATTAATAAGCTTTTGAATATTACATATTGAACTAACATATTTCAAGCGCGTTGGCATACCTCAAATATGATTTGTTCTAGACCAAAAAGTAATGAAGTTATGAGACTGAAATTTCAGGCAATTGTTACTCATATATCTGTTAATATACTGTGAAAATTTCATCCAAATTGGACGACACGCCAATTTTTGCCGCGGTTGCTATAGGGCTGTCTCATTTCTATTTCTTTAAAGTATGAATAATGAGTTTTTTCTAATATGACTTATTTTAATTTATGTAAAGAGTCAACAATATGGATAATGCTGTACATGTCTGTATAAATAAAATCACCGTGGTGAAGGGTATAGAAGATTCGGCACGGCCGAATATAGCACTTTTAATTGTTTTATTTAATAAGAAATAAATAAATTTGGGCGATAATTCATTTATATTTAGGTATTTTTCACAATTTTTGGGCCAAATTTCCATTCTTCTTTTTTGGGATTTTTTTAGGATGATTATTCATTCAATTTTTTGCGCTTTTTTTCATTGGGTCATTTTGCATGCAGCCCAGCGCCTAATTCTAAAATTTTTTATTTGCATATATTTCCTTTCATATTTATTTTAATGAACGCATACAGTAATTTATTTGCCTACATTGGCAACAATATTTTTAACTTGGTAGCAAAAAGGTTCCTAACATACTGTGATCACTGTTGATGCACTTTTTCTTAATTATTTTAGAATCAATGGTATCTTATTTTAAGCAGGCACTCAAATGAGCTAACACCGAGAATGGGAGATTATGCTCAGCAACTCAGCAACCGCAATTCTAATTTTTTGGCTGCTTCTGATATGATAGTAGGTTCTGAATCCGGCTCAACAAAAGTAGTTATTTTTAGTTTGGTTTTAGCAGCATCAGCTCTCTTGTGTAAATCCGAATTTTCTTGCCTTACTATATGGGTTTTACTGCCTCCAATTTGCATGTTGCAGACAGTGCACTTCTTACCTTGCTTTGTATCATCTTTCTCTAGCCACACAAACTGACTCTTCCATTCCTCACGAAAATAGTTCTTTTCGTATTTACACGGGTTTTTTGTTTTTTCTTTTTTGCCTTTGGTGCAGAGCTTTCCGACGATGATGATGTTTCGCTGAAAAAATGCAATCAAAAATATAACTTAATGCATTATTCCGCACAATATTATATTAATTAACTTACACAATGCAGGAAACTGCTGATTTTCTCGTTGTGTTGTCGATTCGGGTTGTGTTGTCGAGACAAGCGAAGCAGGATGTTTTATCAACCAACTATATTAGAAATATACTCCATAAAACATATTTGTACCTATCTTATGTATAATTATAACTTACCCATCCATCGCGGAAAACGAATTAAATGCGCTTGTTTGTTCGTGCAGACTTCGCGTTCACCAAATTTATATTTCTTTTTTATTCAAGATTTAATTATTTTACTTTTCTTACAACACAACACAACACACAAAAGGCAAGAATGAAGGGCACATAACATACAATGACAATCATAAAAAATCGGAAAGAGCATAAAGAGAAATAACAAAAAAATGCCATGAAACCCAGTCAAAAAAGAAAGCAGAAAAGAGAATTGCCACACAACGACAACATACTTAATGCAGTGTTGTATTTGTATATCATGTGTCTGCATTTGATGTGTCTGGACTCAGCTTTAGAACATAACATAGGAATTTAGTGAATTCAATCGGAGAGTACTTTTTTTGGGTCGAAAGGACTTGGGGACTTTTTAAAATCGAAAGGAGGTAAAAAAGTGCAATACCACTACAAATATCATCACTGCGCTCTATATGTCTGTATAAACAAAATCACCGTGGTGAAGGGTATAGAAGATTCGGCACGGCCGAATATAGCACTTTTACTTGTTTTAAATACGTTTGATTCTTAAATAGATGAGATCTCTGTTATAAAAATTAGCTGCATTAAACACACAGACCGCATCAGGATACCGACTACAAACAGTCAGAAATAAAATACACACGTTTATAGGTAAACGATTATTTTGAAGCCCGCAAACCTATATGGGTACACGACCACCGTTGTGGCTGTAATCAACTTAGGCTAATTTCTATTTTTGTATGCGACAATTTTATTTTATTCAACCAAAGAAAATGTCTTAAAATTATAAATTACAAATTCATATACAAACAAAAATTTTTGAGAAAATGTTTATTATTTTTTGAAAACTTATTTCATTTTGTAAAACCAAAATAGGTATTTCTACAACAATGTCAGAGTTTACGATGTAGCTGTCGTCTTCAATATCATTAAGTAGCTGACTAAACGGCGACAATTGTAGCCAATGGAACTTGTTTTCATTTAGCAGTGGCTACGCAGATAAATGAATCATGAGTTTTGTCTCAAACGCCTTATTTTAATTTATGTAAAGAGTCAACAATATGGATAATGCTGTACATTAGGCTGGAACGTTGGTTTATGGCCAAAAATATTTTTTTTTTGAATTATCCGTTCTCGTAACTATAAAATATTGTCTTTTTATGTGAGAAGTTTTTCTTAAAATTTTTATTGTGATAGAACCACATCTTGAGGTGCCGCAGAAGCCTTTAACACATTTTTTTGTCTTTACATTTTATATAGTTATATTTTTTATTTTATTTGTAGTTTTTAATATGTATATAATTTAAATTTCATTAAAATTAATTTCTCTAATTTCATTAAAACTAATTCTAAAATAAGGCAAAACATAACACAATTGTTTTCCATAGTCATTTTATAACCTTTTTTACGTTTTAATACCTAAATGGGGTATAAAAACATGAAAAATATATTTTTATAGTAAGATGGTGGTAAATATGACATTGAAATGATTTTTCTTTGACTAAAACTTATTTAATGTACTTAGAATAGTTCTTTTATTTCTATAATACGGTTTATACAGGTCTAAGTGTATATAATTTTGCTAAATTTAAATATATTTGTATCTGCGACATTTGGCTTTGCGGCACCTCTTACCCTACTCCAATCGTGTTCAAACTTTACAACTGACAACAATAGCAAATGGTAACTTTTTATCACTATTACATATTGAAATTGAAAAAAATATTTTTCTTTCTACCCTACTGTACATGTCTGTATAAATAAAATCACCGTGGTGAAGGGTATAGAAGTTTCGGCACGGCCGAATATAGCACTCTTACTTGTTTTCAAAGACATTGTGTCGTAAATTAAACCAATTTTCTACCGAATTCTGTATAAATAAAATCACCTCGGTGAAGGGTTATAGAAGATTCGGAAGATTCATATATATGTAGCTCTCTTACTTGTTTATTATTTTATTCTGTGTCGTGAAAGTCCACTTTTGTATAATACCAAATAAATGAGATATAAAAATTTCTTTGCATTATTAACAAAATAATAATTTTAAATAAAAATTCCCTTTTAAAAATTTGCAAAAAAATAAACGAAACGTTGGGAAAAAATAGAAAAAATGATTTGAATTTTTCATTTATACATATTTATAAACAAATAACTGACCATAACAGCCCAAAGAGATAACGAATATCTCATAATAAAACAGTTAAAACAAACTATTGGACATGAAAACTAAATTAATGTGTGATGTATTAGAAAGGGCTCCACGATAAATATTCTCTATTAATTTCATAAAGATTTTTGAAATTGCATTTAGTTCAGAAGTATATGTTTATGAATAATTTAAATTATAAGCTTGTTATAAGGGGTGATCCATTTCAATGTACTTTTTTCAATAGCCTTTTTTAACAGATCACGTGTGAGTCGGGTCATGCTGTCATGTTATTTTTGTTTAGTATTGTTTGGCATTTCATAATGGAAAGACTTACACCTGAATCGATTCGCTCTATGGGCTCTTGAAAAGTTCCAAGAAGATCCGACGTTTTCGAGGCAAATTTTGTTTAGCGATAAAGCCCATTTCTGGCTCAATGGGTATGTAAACAAACAAAATTGCCGCATTTGGGACGAAGAGCAACCTGAAGAGATTCAAGAGCTGCCATTTCATCCAGAAAAAACAACGGTTTGGTGTGGTTTGTGGGCCGGTGGAATTATCGATCCATATTTCTTTAAAAATGATGCCGGTGCGAACGTAACCGTCAATGGCGACCGTTATCGTGCCATGATAACCGACTATTTGATGCCTGAAATTGATGCTAATCCCGGCGACATGTCGCGACATTTGGTTTCAGCAAGACGGCGCCACTTCCCACACATCGCATCAAGCAATGGATTTATTGAGAGAACATTTCGGTGAGCACATAATTTCACGTTTTGGGACGGCCACCAAGATGGTGCGATATCACACCGTAAGACTTTTTCCTGTGGGGATATGTAAAATCTAAAGTTTATGCGGACAAACCCGCTTCGATTCAGGCCTTGGAGGAAAACATCACGCGTGTCATTCGCCAGTTACCAGTCGAAATGCTCGAACGAGTCATCGAAAATTGGACTCAACGGATGGAACATCTGCGACGTAGCAACGGCTTACATTTCATAGACATTATCTTCAAAAAATAAATGACAAAGAATATTCTTTCAAATGATAATAAACATTCTCCTTTAAATTTAAATTTTCTGTGTTTTTTTCCTTCAAAAAAGTAGGGAATCCCGAAATGGATCACCCTTTATTACCATAGCAATTAGATTAAACACTGTGTAATTTATTAAGTCATGGCAAAATAACCATATACGGACACCACTACGTCATAAAAGACAAAAAAAAAAGACCCCTGTCTCCCAGTTTTGCCCAAAGTCCTCCAGGTTTTTTTTATGGGCCCCCAAAGATGTGGGGCCTCGATGTCATTTTTGCAAAAAAATTATCATTTACTCAAGCTCATATTTTGCAAACCGTTTGGAATTTTGATATACTCTCTGAGGCAAAGTTGTAGCTCTTGTCATAAAGAACAAAAATTGTGAACATATAGTTGAACATTGTAGTTCATTGTTTCCTTGAATTTTGAACGGTTTGCTACATATGGACCTGAACAGGGGAAAAAAGGTAAAAAAATTTAATTTTTTAAAGTTTTTTGCGATTTTGACCTTGAAGATGAAGGTTTTTTGATTTTATATATTCACAATTTTTGTTCTTTATGACAAGAGCTTTGCCTCAGAAAGTATATCAAAATTCCAATCGATTTGCAAAATATGAGCTTGAGTAAATGATCATTTTTTTGCAAAAATGACATCGAGGCCCCACATCTTTGAGGGCCCATAAAAAAACCTGGAGGACTTTGGGCAAAACTGGGAGACAGGGGTCTTTTTTTTTGTCTTTTATCACGTAGTGGTGTCCGTATATGGTTATTTTTTTCCGTGTTGCACTGTGTTATTTAACACTTTATTTTTAGTATAAATTACGCATAGACAGAGAAATGGATACCCACAAAATTGTGACTTAAGGATGGCAGCGGTGGTCAAGTAACGCATTATCTGAGGTCACAAACTTAAAGCAGTTTTTCCACAGTCAGTCTCCGATTCATACTTCGTTTTGTCCCTTGTTACGAAATTCAACGAACTTTCTCTCTGTATTTCAATATCGCCTGTAAAACTGCTTGTAAAAGATTTTTGACCGTCCTTATATGTTATATCCGTCTTTATGACCGTCTTTATATTATATGTATAGATTAAGGGCTAACTAAATAATTTTATATACTAAAAGGTCGAATAAAACTATCAATAAAAGAAAATTTTTTGTAAAGTTTTAATGAAAATTTTATATAAAAATTTTATTTAAAAAATTTTGTATAATTTTATAGAAGATTTGTTGTAAAAATTTTGTCGAAAAGTTTTAGTAAAATACAATAGAAAAATTTTCTATAAAATTTTCGCAAAAAATTTTCTATAAAATTTTCGCAAAAAATTTTCTATAAAATTTTCGCAAAAAATTTTCTATAAAATTTTCGCAAAAAATTGTCTATAAAATTTTCGCAAAAAATTGTCTATAAAATTTTCGCAAAAAATTGTCTATAAAATTTTCGCAAAAAATTGTCTATAAAATTTTCGCAAAAAATTGTCTATAAAATTTTCGCAAAAAATTGTCTATAAAATTTTCGCAAAAAATTGTCTATAAAATTTTCGCAAAAAATTGTCTATAAAATTTTCGCAAAAAATTGTCTATAAAATTTTCGCAAAAAATTGTCTATAAAATTTTCGCAAAAAATTGTCTATAAAATTTTCGCAAAAAATTGTCTATAAAATTTTCGCAAAAAATTGTCTATAAAATTTTCGCAAAAAATTGTCTATAAAATTTTCGCAAAAAATTGTCTATAAAATTTTCGCAAAAAATTGTCTATAAAATTTTCGCAAAAAATTGTCTATAAAATTTTCGCAAAAAATTGTCTATAAAATTTTCGCAAAAAATTGTCTATAAAATTTTCGCAAAAAATTGTCTATAAAATTTTCGCAAAAAATTGTCTATAAAATTTTCGCAAAAAATTGTCTATAAAATTTTCGCAAAAAATTGTCTATAAAATTTTCGCAAAAAATTGTCTATAAAATTTTCGCAAAAAATTGTCTATAAAATTTTCGCAAAAAATTGTCTATAAAATTTTCGCAAAAAATTGTCTATAAAATTTTCGCAAAAAATTGTCTATAAAATTTTCGCAAAAAATTGTCTATAAAATTTTCGCAAAAAATTGTCTATAAAATTTTCGCAAAAAATTGTCTATAAAATTTTCGCAAAAAATTTTCTATAAAATTTTCGCAAAAAATTTTCTATAAAATTTTCGCAAAAAATTTTCTATAAAATTTTCGCAAAAATTGTTCTATTTATCGCAAAAAATTTTCTATAAATTTTCGCAAAAAATTTTCTATAAAATCTTTCATTTCTTTAGGGTTATTATTCATTCGGAAAACTTTCATTTTTGTTTTTGGGCGATTTTTCATAGCGCCATTTTGCATGCAGCCAAAACGTTCACATATAACATTCAATGAATACCTAAGATCCTATGTATCTGAAGACAAGTCTGATTGGGATGTTTGGTTAAAGTTTTTTGTATATTGCTATAATACAACTCCATTGGCAGCAATATATTTAACTTGGTACCAAAACGCTTCCTAACAGACTGTGATCACAGATTACATACAACTTCTTCTCAAAGCTTGTTCGATGAATTAAATCAACGATTCAATTAATTTAAATCAACGATTTAATTTAGCAAAGTTTGTAGGGACCGTGACTACGGTTATTCAGAGTTCCTTTGGCAGCACCCCCAGGAGCAGTAGGTGTCACACCTTTCTTGTATTTTGATCAAAGAATACATACAGAAGTTGCAAGCTGAAAGCTTTCTCGATAAATTAAAACAATATCAACGCTCTTCCTAAAACTATTGACATTTTTATATTTAATAAGAAAACTATAAATAAATTTGGGCGTTAATTCATTTATATTTGGGTATTTTTTCACAATTTTTGGGCCTAATTTCCATTTTTCTTTTTTGGGCAATCTTTCATTTCCTTAGGGTTATTATTCATTCGGCAATTTTTCATTTTTGTTTTTGGGCGATTTTTTATAGCGCCATTTTGCATGCAGCCAGAACGTTCACATAGAACATTCAATGAATACCTAAGATCCTATGTATCTGAAGACAAGTCTGATTGGGATGTTTGGTTAAAGTTTTTTGTATATTGCTATAATACAACTCCATCAACACCCCATGAATACTGCCCCTTTGAACTAGTATTCGGGAAAATATCACCACAACTTCACTTTACTAGTGATAACAGCATAGCTCCATTATATAACATAGATTCATATGAAAAGGAGATACAAATTAGACTCCAAGTTGCACATCGTAGAGCAGCTAACCTATAGATAATACGTAATTAAAGCGGCATTACCTTTCTGAAGAACAGGCAAACCCAGTGACACTATCACTTAATTATTTAGTGCTACTGACAAATGAAGCTGGACATAAATTGGATCCTGTCTCTAAAGGTCCCTATACCGTTATAGGACTAGCAGACAATAATAATGTGGAACTTCAAAACGACGATGGAAAACCATTTGTTGTTCATAAAAACAGAATAAAAAGATTCTATAATTGAATTAATTCCATTCCATTTATGATGCATTTGCGAAATCAAATTTGGCAAACTCTGATACTGACATTGTTGTTAATAATATTCATTATTATTTTTTTTAATGTAACTTTTACTCCTTAATATAATTTTTAATGAAAACAAACTCTTTAATTTTTATTGCATAACTTGATACTAAAATGATTTGTTTATTGTTATTTCCTTTGGAGTTTAATATATAATGATGTTAAATAATTGTCGTTAAATTGACTTCCTCCACTCTGGTCAGTTGTTTTCTCAATTCAATTCTAGACAGCATCAATTCTTTTCAATGAGCATTATTATCTTATATGTATTGTTATAAAGAAAACACTTTTATTGTTTTATTCGTAATCCATATCAAGTTATTTACAAGTAAATTAAATATTTAACAATTTTTCCTAGAGAAACTAAAGTAATACTTTATTTTTACTTCGTTAATTCCATTCTTTAAGATATAAATTCTTTAACTACTGCCTATCGGCTATATTAAATAAAGTACTTTTTAATAAATTAGTTATTTAGGCTTAAGTTCTTAATTATAAAGAGATAAAGAAAAACTGTTGTCATAACTTTCGGTGAAGACCGTCGTCACTGGCTGTTGTTTTGGTACGTTTGGCGAGCGCTTTCGATGTAAAGACATCATTTTCAAGCCGAGTTTAAAATGGTACCAGCAAAGCAGAATGCATTTTCTAGACAGCTACGTCCGTCATCAGTACTCTTCGTATCGATCTACCCGGTAGTTTCAATTGTTATTAATTTTCTATTAAAACAAACTTATCAAAGAAATAGAATCTGAGAAATTTTAATTTTACATTATATTTCATAGAAGATAGAGCTTTTTGAAATTGTTTTACACGTGTAAACTCTATTTCTTTTTTATATTATACTACCAAGCAAACATTTTTCTTTATTAACCGACTTCAAAAAAAGAAGGAGGTTATCAATTCGTCTGTTTGTTGCTTTTTTTTTTTTTTTTGTATGTTTGTGCCTTCAGAACTCGGTCATTTCTGAACCGATTTTCAAAATTTTGGAACTATTACAAAGGTTATGGCAACAGATTGGTCCCATTTTAAAAGAAGTTTAAAAATTAAAGGGTGTCCCCATACAACATACATGTTTTTTACGTGTATTATGAACTTTATAGGTCACCAATTTAAAATTAAAAAAAGAGCGTATCACTGTAGCTCCCAATAACAAAAAGTAATTAAAAAATAAAATTAAAAATTAAAGGGTGACCCTATAGGTGACTTAATTTCACCTTTATTCTCCTATCTTTTGAACCGTTATAGACAAACTCTTGAAAGTTGCACAGAATGTTCGTTACTACGTCTCTTATAATAAGTATAAATATTTAAAATTAAAAATTAAAGGGTGTCCCATTAGTTGGTTTATTTTGATATATATATGGCCAAACTTTTGAACCGTTATAGACAGACAGTTGAAATTTACAAAAAACTTGTATTGCTAAGTCCGCTAAAATAACAAGTGTAAAATATGAATTTGGAAATTAAAGGGTGTCCCAATAGTTAATGTAAAAGTAATATATATGGCCACACTTTTCAACTGTTATAGATAGACAGTTGAAATTTACAAAGAACCTATATTGCTTAGTCCGCTATTACAACAAGTATAAAATTTGGATCTATAAATTAAAGGGTGTCCCCATTATTGATGTAATTTGACCATTATGTACTCATCTTTGGAACCGTTATAGACAAAAACTTGAAAAATAGACAGAATGTTCACTACTATGTCTGGTATAACAACAAGTATAAATATTTAAAATTGCAAATTAAAGGGTGTCCCAATAGTTGATGTAATTTGATGTATATGGACACAAAGTTAAAATTTAAAAAGAATCTGTATGACAAAGTCCTTCTTAAAAAGTATTTATATTAAAATTTGAATTTAAAGGGTGTCCCAATAGGTGACGTCATTTGATATATATGACCATATCTTTTAAAAAGTTATTGATACTATATCTGTTATAATAAGTATAAATATTTAAAGTTATAAATTACAGGGTATCGCAATAGTTTATGTAATTTGATGTATATGACAAAACTTTTAAACCGTTACAGACAGATGGTTGAAATTTACAATGAACCTGTATTGCTACGACCGCTATAACTAGTATAAAATTTGAATTCGGAAATTTCAGGGTGTCGCAATAGTTACCGTCTTAAAGAAATATGATTTTAAGTTTGTCTGTTTTGAAGTCGGTTTTTTTTGCAAGAATTATTTTAGTTCTCTTTATATATTTTCTTTTATTTGAAAATGGTATATATCTGTCTGATGACGGACGTAGCTGTCTAGAAAATGCATTCTGCTTTGCTGATATCTAATTTTTCTTTATCTCTTTATAATTAAGAACTTAAGCCTAAATAACTAATTTATTAATTCAAAAATAGTTCAAATAAAAATTCATATAAAGTACTTTTTGTTTAGTTTTATGAATTCTACTTTATTCTTAATTTATTTATTTTTTATCATTGTAATTAATGAAATATGTAAACTTTTACCTTTCAAATAATAATTATTTTAATTCCAATCATCCATTTTCTCAATAAGGTCAGTTATCCCCTTAAAAAAAAATGTTTAGTATTGTAAGTCAATCCTTCCCCAAAAGGGTAGAAATAGGGTAAGCATAAAACTTAATAAAAATTAAAACTAAAATTTTTGAAATATTATGTAAACTAATTAAAATCTTGACCCACTGATAGCTTCCTAAATAATAAAAACATTTATAGGATGCTTTATTTTTATGAATGTACATATGCATGCATGTATGTACATACATACATATGTATAAAGTTTTACCAACTTACTTTGTGCAAAAAAACGCAGCGCAATTAATATTCGCAACGCTTTAGATAACCGTGTATTTCGTAAGCTAGGCTTTATATATGGAGAGACTTCTTCAATAAGACCACGACAAATCTGGCATCACCGTCATGCAAGAATAAAGCATAAAAATCTTATTGGGAAAATTTTTTTTTGGAAAAGTAAAATAAATTGTGGCTTTTAACATATAATAAATTTGAGAAAAGTGTTTAAAGCATTAAATAACAGAAAATCAACAAGTGATATTAATTGGATGTCGATTAACCAATACAAAATCGATCATTTCTAACATTTAGTTGTGACAAATTTTGGCGGTAAAACGATAGACCCTAAATAGTAAAGATAATGGCACCTCAACAGCATGTATATAAATGCCCCGTTTGCCAAAAAAATGTTACAAAATCACAATGATCAGTAGGTTGCGGTTGTTGTGGATTGTATTATCACATTGATTGTGTGAAAATAACTACTGAAGAACATAAATTTTTGTTAAATCACAAATCTCTAAAGTACCTTTGTGTGAGTTGCCCTGCCTCTTACATACAGGAAGATTTGGAAAAAAGGTGTTCATCGTTATCATCGTCATTGGAAAAAGAATTTGATTTGATATTAATGGAATACAAACGTATGTTTAAAGAGAAATTAGACGATGCAGTTAATGTCCTAAAAACTCACATGGAAGAACTAACGAAGCAATGTTGTGAAAATAAATCCCAAATAAAAGACTTCAAATCTGATATCAATAACTGCTGTAATTTAATCAGACACGTTGATACTGTTAATGCGGATAAAATACGTGCTTTGGAAACACAATCGAATACATATCTGAGGCGCTTGAACCGATCTAATATTATAATTAGGGGTTTACCCAAAGCTATTAAGGACTTGCGAGCACCTGTAATAAAAATTGGATCCCTATGTGACGTTGTGTTATCCAATTCTGACATTCAGCACTTTACGTATTTTGGTGGTGACAAGGCTGTGTTGGTAAAATTTAACTCAGTCCAACTTCGAGATCAAATTATGATTAATTTCCGTAAGAACCGCAAAATACTTGTGAAGGATGTAATTGGTGGTAGTTTGGAGTCAAGGGTATATTTAAATGATCATTTAACTGCAGCAGCCAAAAAGCTTGTTGCTGTATGTAAGGATCTTAAAGCTAAGCAAAAATCAAGAAGTATACACATCTCAATTATGATGTTCCGAAAATTAAGATTGAAATGGTATGTGGAGAAATTAAAATTTTTGATTATGATGAATGTCTTAACCTTCTGAACGAGTTACCCAGTTCGTCTTCTAATAATTCTATTGGTACCTAAAAGACTGCGCTTTCTTAAATTTATTTTAATCTACATTTGTTGCCATATTGCACTAATTTCGTACAAATTTTAGTTTTCATTTTGATCTTAGCACTTGTGCATCTGTACACATTTGTACTTAGTAGATTTTTTATCATTTCTATTGTTTTGTTAATGGTTTGGTTATTTTATGGTGGTCCTGTTATGTTTTGATGGTTTTACACAAATCAGTTGAAATATTTTTTTAGTGGAAATCACAAATATATTTTATATTATTTTATTTTACATTATATTTATTAAGATTTATTAAAGCCTTGTAGGCTGTTATTTTCATTTATGTATATATATATATATATATATATATATATATATATATATATATATATATATGTATATATGTGTATTCTCACACTTTTGCAGTTATTTTTATTATTGTTTAAATTTACAGAACTTATCTGTAGCAAATGGTATATCATATTTCTTAACCAATCCATTAACTAAACTTTAAAGAATGTTTTTGCAATTTGGCAACTTTGAATTTTTAGAAGTATTTTAACTTATTTCTTCAAGAAAAATTTTCTCAAAGAATCTTTGTTAATTAAATTATAAATATTGCCAGAGAATTATATTTATTATTTTTTATATTTTTTTTATTTTTCATAATGAGTGCTATAAATTTAGGTCAAATTTGCAGTGATAATTCATACCTTTCTAACAGTTTATATAATATTAACAGTTTTTTAAAAGTTGGTCATTGGAATATCACTAGTTTCTGTACATCTTCAAATTCTGGGAAACTTAATGAAATAAAAAATATCTTGGAAGGAAATCATCTAGATATTGTTGGTTTCAGTGAAACTTGGCTGAAACCTTATACTTTGTCACAGACAGTTGCTATACCTGGCTACAGTATATGCAGAAATGACAGGACTGATGGAAGAAGAGGTGGAGGTGTTGCTCTACTGTTGTCGAATTCTCTTAAATATAAAACTGTGTTCATGTCTTCGAATGATGATCATTGCGAAGTATTGTTCGTTGAGGTTACTATTCAAGAAACGAAATTGCTAGTTGGTGTTTGCTATTTGCCTGATGGTGACTTAAATGCTTTCGAGAATACTGTTGGTGATTTACTGGTCAGATATTCTAGCATTGTTATCATGGGAGATTTCAATACTAATCTATTTTGCTCGATTGATTCCTTAAAGGTTCGTTCAGTGTGTCAGCGTTTAGACCTTTCATACAAACATAATTCAATACCTACGAATTATCATGTAGGCTGCGATTCGACATCGTTAATAGATTTTTTTCTTCTAAGCAAATCAGTCTCTTTTCTAACATCAGGTCAGATGCAATGCCCAGGAGTGTCTCGACATTCTTTAATTTTTGGTGTCATTGACATAGCTCACTCTGGTGATACTGTTTATGTTTCCTACCCAAATTATCGGGCTTTGAAAAGTGAAGATATTGAGGCTGCTGTTCGAAATTATGATTTCAGTACTCTCTATTTGACAAATGACGTCAATCTTCAACTTGAAACTCTTATGTCAAATATTAATTTGATACGGTCTATGGTGCCAATAGTTAATCGGAAAGTAAGTTCATCTAAAGATAATTGGCTTGATGATCCTGATATAAAATTTTGGACTTCGTTAAGAGATTTAGCTTATGCACATTATCTTCAATTTAGAACAGAACAAAATTGGAAAATTTACTGTATGCATAGGAATAAAGTCAAAAGAGTTGTTAGAAAGCTTAGAATACGGGCACATAGCCAAATTTTTAATGATTCTAGTTCAGAAAGTATGTGGAAATTTTTAAAAAGTAATGGGTGTCTTCAGTCTAAAGAACATGTGTCATTGTCGAACACGGATGCGATTAATGATTTTTTTGTTTCTTGCCAAATAAGAGATCCTTGGAATTTTCCTGATAATATTAGTCGTAACATTGATGGATTTTCCTTTGCATGTGTTGGCATAGATGATTTGCATAGAGCCCTGTTAAGAATAAAATCGAATGCCGCTGGCCATGATGCTTTGTCTTTACGTTTTTTCAAAATTATTTTTCCATTTATTTCCCCTCATCTGCTTCATATCGTCAACACTGTAATTACAACATCGGTTTATCCAGATAATTGGAAAATTTCAAGAGTTGTCCCAATTAAGAAAGAGGGCCACTCTTATGAGTTTGATAATTTACGTCCAATTTCAATAATACCCTTAATTTCTAAAATAGTAGAACATATCCTTAAAGATCAAATAATTGAATATCTGGACCGCAGATCTTTAATTCATTCTGCACAATCTGGATTCCGTAGAGGGTATAGCACTACATCTTTGTTAATATCCTTAACTGATTCTATCAGACAATTACTTGATAGCCGTAAAAGTGTTGTGTTAATTTCGGTAGATTTTTCTAAAGCGTTTGATAGAGTTGTACATTCTAAATTGCTCCTTAAATTACTCCACAATTTTGCGTTTTCCTACCACGCTTATAAATTAATTAGGTCTTATCTTAGTGATAGATACCAGTATGTTTCTACTGGTACTAATTTTTCACAAATACGAAGAATCCATAGTGGTGTCCCGCAAGGATCGGTTATTGGACCTCTTTTATTTATGATTTATATTAATGACCTTTTGAATTTAGTAAATGGTGTTTCCTGTCTGCCTTTTGTATACGCAGATGATGTGCAATTTGTTTGCTCTTCTGATTCCGAGTTTATGGATGTTTTGGAGGCTGGTGTAAATTATGTGCTCCGTGGCGTTGTAACATGGGCATCAGAAAACAGTTTTTGCGTAAACACAGTCAAGACAAAATTAATGGGTTTTGGTTTCGACACGAACGTTTTAAAAGTTATGATTGATGGTGTTCCTTTACAATTTGTGGAAAAGGTCAAGTGCTTGGGTGTTATTATTGACAACCAGTTAAATTTTTCTCCACATATAAATCTTTTGTCATCTCGAGTGTCGTTTCTTCTAAAGCGTCTTTATTCTTTGAATATATATTTACCTAGCTTGATTAAAAGAAGAGTTGCAACTGCGGTTTTGATGCCGCATATATTGTATTGCGTTGAAATTTTTTCAGGCGTTGGTAGCTATGTGTTTGGGAAATATATGCTTGTTTTAAATCGTATAATACGTTACATTTTTGGTCTAAATATAAGAGAACATGTATCACAATATGTTATTAAATTCCTTGGATCTACGTTGGAAAACTTTATTGCTCTAAGGCTCCTACTATTTTTTTATAAATCGGTTACTAAAGGTTACCCTGAATATATAGTCGATAAATTTAAATTTTCCCGTTCAACTAGAAACCCACAAATTATTTTTCCCATAAGACGTTTAAATGTATTTAAGAAATCGTTTCAAATACGAGTTGCTAGAATTTGGAATGCATTACCGGTAGTTTTGAGAACATTTTCTTATTCCGTGCCAACTTTTAAGTCTAAAGTCTTAAATTTTTCACAGTCGCATAGCTTAATAGTGCGCTAAATTATATAATTTTTAACTATCTATGAATTAAACAATTTTAATTATAGTGCTCATTATGATATATTTTTCCTGATAAATATTTGTTGTATTAAATTAAATTTATTAATTCATTTTACTATTAAAATTTAAATTTATTTATAAGTTTTTTTTATATATTGTACTGTAGTACTTTTGTATAGTAGATTTTATTAACTATATAAGGCTTTTTTTTATGAGCTCAGAAGAATTAATAAAAAAAAAAAAAAAAATCTCTTTTGGAAGTCAAAATAGGTACCGGAATTGTTCGCTTGGAATATCAAACAAATCTTTGCAGCTGCGCAAATGCTTCCTGTTCACAATAAGTTTATTACGCTCATTAAAACTTTTACATACATATATCTAGCAATTATTCGTCGTGTATAAAAGCCACTCATATTATTTGTTCTTTAATACTTTTATTAACTATAAAATAACTATTTATGATTTTGAAAATGTGAAATTTTATTAGTCGAACTATTTATTTTACATACAATGAAATTTTTAGTCAAGCTTGAGTTTGTTTTATTCTCTCTAAGAAATAATAAATTAAGTTACAAATTAGGTGATAATATTAAAGAAAAATTGGGAAAATATAATTTTTAGACACCAGCAGAGGGGAATGCACATTTTATAGACAGCTACGTCCGTCATCAGTACCCTTCGTATCTATCTACTTATGGTACTGTTTTAGTTGTAAGCATCATCTATTTAACCAACCAAATTTAGATAAAGGAATACGAGAAAACTGTATTCAATCATCAATGGTCAGTTGGTGAGAACGAAGTCTACCACTTCCTTAAGCTTCCCTCTTCATGAATATTTTTACTTCAAAATTTACCACCTTATAATTGTTGTTGCTTCAGCCAACCTTTGGTTAGCAATAAAATCTACTTTTTGTTTTATTTGTTTTTTCCAACATTCGTTTTTAGTTAATACTAATAAAGTTGGGTAAACATGGTTGCACGGTGCTTTACGATTTTTAATTTTGAAAATTTCAAATTTTATTAGACGAACTATTTATATTACATACAATGAAATTTGTAGTCAAGCTTGAGTTCGTTTTATTCTCTATAAGAAAGAATAAATTAAGTTACAAATTAGGTGACAATATTAAAGAAAAATTGGGAAAATTTAAATTTTAGACACCAGCAGAGCGGAATGCACATTTTCTAGACAGCTACGTCCGCCATCAGCACTCTTTGTGTCTATCTACTTAGGGTAGTGTTTTAGTTGTAAGCATCATCTATTTAACCAACCAAACTCAGATGAAGGAATACGAGAAAACTGTATTCAATCATCAATCGTAAGTTGGTGAAAACGAAGTCGCATTTGTAACTTAATTTATTCTTTTTTAGAGAGAATAAAACGAACCCAAGATTGACTACAAATTTAATTGTATAACTATTTTTGTTTATAACAAAATATTTTCAAATTGTATTTTTATTGTACATGGAAAATAAACAAATATAAATGTGGTGATGCCATATTTTAAAAATGTTCCCATAATTTCAGCATTTGGTGATTTAATGAAGAATACGAACATAAAATATGCACATTAATATTATAATAATATATACATATGTTGCACAATATCAGATATATCCAAACTAGAACTTTTGAAATGCATATTAAGGAAAATGTAATGCACTTTTAAGAAAACAAATTATAAAGTGTGGTAATACTAATACAAAGTATCAAAAATGAAGACAATATGTTTGTCTCTTTATATCAGAAGTTCATCAAAGCAGAAAGTTGGGAATAATCTACTAATAGTAAAATAGGTACGGCGAAAATATCGAATTTAGGCTAAGCAATCGGACGCACAGAATACCGATTAAGTGACTTTTTTTAATTTTTTTTTTCGAAAATTTTTTGTAAATTTTTGTCGAAAATATTTTGAAAAATTTTTTTAAAAAGTTAAGTAATATTGACAAAGATGTTGAAAATCTCACAAATAATCTCTTCTTAACATCTGTTTTACGTGAAATTGTTTTATGGATTTGTTATTTTTGTTGTAAAAAAGTATTATAATTTAAAATGACTCGTGAGTGATCTGAAATTAGATCATAACTATCTTTGATTTCAAGTAAATAAGATGGAACACCGGAATAAACGAAAAAATCGAGTAAATCTTGGTTTTTTATTAATCACTTGCCCAGTAAGTCGGACTAGCAGTTGATAATGTTTTATAGGTATTAGCTTTTATATAAATAAGTCCAGATACCCGCCTAAGATGCTTTGCATTGAAATCGCCGCCAACTTTAAATCTTGTTCTAAGTTTTGTAAAGTATACCTAAATATTGACATTATACAGTGTAATTCGCTTATAATCCACAGTCGTATTTGCACACAAACTTTGGACTATAGGGCAATTTGGACTATAAGCACAATTTTTCTATAAGCCAGTACTTGCTTTTAGGTGAATTCGTATATAATTTTTTTCTTACTATAAACAATAACACATTGCCAATATAAAGTTAGCAAAAATCATTTATTTCACTTATTTACTCATAAGTTTATTCAGATATACATATATATACTTATTGTATGTACAGTATGTAAGTTTTCTTATGTGTATTATTTAAAGAAATTTGTTATTTTTGACTGATTTCATTTTACTGAATTTCTAAGAACTTTATCCTCTATCTTTTCAAATATGTTGTCAAAATTAACATCATTTTCTAATCAAAAAGCTCTTAAAATATTTGCAGATTTCAGTACTACAACATTTGAAGGAGAAATTGTATTTGCTTCTTCGAATTTTTCCTCATTTGAGTCAATTTAATTTAAAACAATTTAAAATTGTTACAGGCCTAACCAGCCACCACGCTCTCTTAACGAAATGCAATGCATCCAATATAGTAATAGATTTAAGGTATTCTGGTACTGTCTTCCCTATTTCTATTCCGCAAAGTTGTTTCTTTACTATAATCTATCAATAATGCTGTTTAAAGTCAAGGATGATTCCTTGATCTAATGGTTGTATTATAGCAGTTGTGTTAGGTGGAAGAAACTCGATTTTTATATTTAACAAAGTAATGGTCACTTTATGGCAAGACGCATAATCAATAAAAAGTATGATTTTTTTTGTTCCTTATGATCATCTCATTATCAAGTATGGCAAGTATTTCATTGCAGGAAAAAACTGTCATCCAGCTTTTTGTATTTGAAAAATAGGTCACCGGTATATTTTTATTCTTGAAACATCTGGGTTTTTGCGGTTTTCCTATACAAAAAACCTTTTTGTAGGACCCGTCGGACTTACATACAAATAATAAAGTTAGCCGAGCTTTTTGAGATTTCCAACCTTTCGGCTTGTCTCCATTACTAAAAAAAGTTGTATTAGGTATATATAGTACAAGCCACTTTCGTCTGCGTTAAAAATGCAATCGGGGCTGTATTCTTCGATAAGGTGCGGTAAAATCATATTTTTAAAATCTATAGCGGTCAACTCGTGATTTTCTTTGGATTCTCCCTAAATTTTTCCAAAACGTATATTATTTCTTTTGCGCCATCGATATAACCAGCTGGTGTTTGGTTAGAACTTTTCATCAAATTTAATAGCAAACCCTTTTGCTTTGTTCAAAAAAATAAGACTGGTTATGACAGCGTTTTGGCCACGCATTTCGTTAAACCAAATGGTCAAAGCTCTTTCAATATTGTGGAGGACTCCTTTTCTTTGACGCTTCGTCTTTAAATTCTTTGACTTGCCTAGCTCACGGCTTTTTGTTTCATTTTTTATTATTTTGTACACTGTTGATAACTCAACTTTATATTTAGTACATAATTCTTTATGTGTTAATGAGTTGCACTTAAAATCATTTAATATATTTAGTTTTTCACTGATAAATTAATTCTCACTTTACCCATACTGGAAACAACCTGTACATACAATTTTACTCAAAAACGTCAGTTTGTTTAAATGAAAGCACTTGATTATTGTATTTAATCGCCGAGAAGAAAACAAACTTTTTGATCGCCGAGAAGAAAACAAACTTTTTGGCAAACTTTTTGCAGAGTTGCATGGAACGTACTATAAGTTGTGTACATGTGAGCACGTTTTTTTTTGAGACTGTATTAGTAACATGTACTACCTAAAAATAAATTATGAAAAAAAATCGCATTATATAATGTGATTTATCTAAGTAATCTATTAATGATTTTTAAATTAAAAAATGAAATTAAAAGCCTCTTAGGTGCTAATATCAAATTTAGCGGTTGTCACTTTAATCAGTTTAGTTATATATAAGCCAGTTAGAGCAAAAAATATCAGTTAGTTAAAACTTCTTGATACATTATTTTGTTAATAATAACAAAACTATGTCGCGCGCACATATCGCACTATATACAATCGATAGAGGGCTTAAATACGAATCTAACGCGGTATCAGTTGTTTCTTGAAAAACTTTCTGACAAAAGTTATTACGTAGCAAACTTTTTAAAACTAGAAAAAATCGTCAAAAGGTATTAAATTAGTTTTTCACTCATAACTCTAAAACTAAGTCGCGCGCACATATCGCACTATATACAATCGATAGAGGGCTTAAATACGATTCTAACGCGGTATCAGTTGTTTCTTGAAAAACTTTCTGACAAAAGTTATTACGTAGCAAACTTTTAAAAATTGGAAAAAATCGTCAAAATATAATAAAATAATTTTTCACTCATTACTCTAAAAGTAAGTCGCGCGCACATATCGCACTATATACAATCGATAGAGGGCTTAAATACGATTCTAACGCGGTATCAGTTGTTTCTTGAAAAACTTTCTGACAAAAGTTATTACGTAGCAAACTTTTAAAAATTGGAAAAAATCGTCAAAATATAATAAAATAATTTTTCACTCATTACTCTAAAACTAAGTCGCGCGCACATATCGCACTATATACAATCGATAGAGGGCTTAAATACGATTCTAACGCGGTATCAGTTGTTTCTTGAAAAACTTTCTGACAAAAGTTATTACGTAGCAAACTTTTAAAAATTGGAAAAAATCGTCAAAATATAATAAAATAATTTTTCACTCATTACTCTAAAACTAAGTCGCGCGCACATATCGCACTATATACAATCGATAGAAGGCTTAAATACGATTCTAACGCGGTATCAGTTGTTTCTTGAAAAACTTTCTGACAAAAGTTATTACGTAGCAAACTTTTAAAAATTGGAAAAAATCGTCAAAATATAATAAAATAATTTTTCACTCATTACTCTAAAACTAAGTCGCGCGCATATATCGCACTATATACAATCGATAGAGGGCTTAAATACGATTCTAACGCGGTATCAGTTGTTTCTTGAAAAACTTTCTGACAAAAGTTATTACGTAGCAAACTTTTAAAAATTGGAAAAAATCGTCAAAATATAATAAAATAATTTTTCACTCATTACTCTAAAACTAAGTCGCGCGCACATATCGCACTATATACAATCTATAGAGGGCTTAAATACGATTCTAACGCGGTATCAGTTGTTTCTTGAAAAGCTTTCTGACAAAAGTTATTACGTAGCAAACTTTTAAAAATTGGAAAAAATCGTCAAAATATAATAAAATAATTTTTCACTCATTACTCTAAAACTAAGTCGCGCGCACATATCGCACTATATACAATCGATAGAGGGCTTAAATACGATTCTAACGCGGTATCAGTTGTTTCTTGAAAAACTTTCTGACAAAAGTTATTACGTAGCAAACTTTTAAAAATTGGAAAAAATCGTCAAAAGATAATAAAATAAATTTTCACTCATTACTCTAAAACTAAGTCGCGCGCACATATCGCACTATATACAATTGATAGAGGGCTTAAATACGATTCTAACGCGGTATCAGTTGTTTCTTGAAAAACTTTCTGACAAAAGTTATTACGTAGCAAACTTTTAAAAATTGGAAAAAATCGTCAAAAGATAATAAAATAAATTTTCACTCATTACTCTAAAACTAAGTCGCGCGCACATATCGCACTATATACAATTGATAGAGGGCTTAAATACGAATCTAACGTGGTATCAGTTGTTTCTTAAAAAACTTTCTATCAAAATTTATTACGTAGCAAACTTTTTAAAACTAGAAAAAATCGTCAAAATATATTAAATTAGTTTTTCACTCAGTACTTCGAAACTATGTCGCGCGCACATATCGCACTATATACAATCGATAGAGGGCTTAAATACGAATCTAACGCGGTTTCAGTTGTTTCTTGAAAAACTTTCTGACAAAAGTTATTACATAGCAAACTTTTTAAAACTAGAAAAATTCGTCAAAATATATTAAATTAGTTTTTCACTCAATACTTCGAAACTATGTCGCGCGCACATATCGCACTATATACAATCGATAGACGGCTTAAATACGAATCTAACGCGGTATCAGTTGTTTCTTGAAAAACTTTCTGACAAAAGTTATTACGTAACAAACTTTTTAAAACTAGAAAAATCGTCAAAATATATTAAATTAGTTTTTCACTCAGTACTTCGAAACTGTGTCGCGCGCACATATCGCACTATATACAATCGATAGAGGGCTTAAATATGAATCTAACGCGGTATCAGTTGTTTCTTGAAAAACTTTCTGACAAAAGTTATTACGTAGCAAACTTTTTAAAACTAGAAAAAATCGTCAAAATATATTAAATTAGTTTTTCACTCAGTACTTCGAAACTATGTCGCGCGCACATATCGCACTATATACAATCGATAGAGGGCTTAAATACGAATCTAACGCGGTTTCAGTTGTTTCTTGAAAAACTTTCTGACAAAAGTTATTACATAGCAAACTTTTTAAAACTAGAAAAATTCGTCAAAATATATTAAATTAGTTTTTCACTCAATACTTCGAAACTATGTCGCGCGCACATATCGCACTATATACAATCGATAGAGGGCTTAAATACGAATCTAACGCGGTATCAGTTGTTTCTTGAAAAACTTTCTGACAAAAGTTATTACGTAGCAAACTTTTTAAAACTAGGAAAAATCGTCAAAATATATTAAATTAGTTTTTCACTCAGTACTTCGAAACTATGTCGCGCGCACATATCGCACTATATACAATCGATAGAGGGCTTAAATACGAATCTAACGCGGTTTCAGTTGTTTCTTGAAAAACTTTCTGACAAAAGTTATTACATAGCAAACTTTTTAAAACTAGAAAAATTCGTCAAAATATATTAAATTAGTTTTTCACTCAATACTTCGAAACTATGTCGCGCGCACATATCGCACTATATACAATCGATAGAGGGCTTAAATACGAATCTAACGCGGTATCAGTTGTTTCTTGAAAAACTTTCTGACAAAAGTTATTACGTAACAAACTTTTTAAAACTAGAAAAATCGTCAAAATATATTAAATTAGTTTTTCACTCAGTACTTCGAAACTGTGTCGCGCGCACATATCGCACTGTATACAATCGATAGAGGGCTTAAATACGAATCTAACGCGGTATCAGCTGTTTCTTGAAAAACTTTCTGACAAAAGTTATTACGTAGCAAACTTTTAAAAATTGGAAAATTTTGACACCATATATTAAAGTAGTTTGTCAGGGTTAGTAATTTTTTTGTTCCAATTCCGTTTGTTACATCATAGGTCTGGCAACACAAAATATTTTCTAGTTCGGTTTCGTAAGAAAAACACAAAACAGAAATGGAAAAAAGCCATTTAACCGATTTAGTAAAAGGCACAAAGCGAGATTGAAGCAAAAGTTTTATTTCATAGAAGAATTTAATTTATATTAATTCCGGCAATTGCGATCACTATTGTAGTAATTGTTTTGTGGTAGTTAAATACAATGTTAAAATACAAAATGTGTTTATACACATTATCTGTGAACCTAAAATGCGCAAATAAACACAGAATTTTAACTATAGCAACCAACAGGTGAAATTTGAGGTTTTACCACAAATCTTGTATGAAAATTTGTTTTATAAAACAAAAAATTTTTTTATGAACTTGGCGCTAATTGTTTTTTTGTTCAACATACTAACTTGATTTATTTGCTACTTTCTACTTTTAGGGTATACGTTGACCTTGGAAAGGTGTTCTTATGGTCGGTCCATCAGGCACTGGTAAAACAATGCTGGCTAAAGCTGTGGCCACAGAATGCTGTACAACTTTCTTCAATGTATCCTCGTCGACGCTCACCTCAAAATATCGCGGTGAGTCAGAGAAAATGGTGCGTTTACTCTTTGAAATGGCACGATTTTACGCTCCCAGCACCATATTTATTGATGAAATCGATTCACTGTGTTCACGGCGTGGTTCAGAATCTAAACACGAAGCCTCGAGGCGTGTCAAATCAGAACTCCTGGTACAAATGGACGGTGTGGGAAGCGAGGAAGCCAATAAAGTTGTAATGGTATTAGCGGCCACAAATTTCCCCTGGGATATTGATGAAGCGCTAAGGCGTCGTTTAGAAAAACGTATTTATATACCGCTGCCGTCAGATGAGGGAAGGGAGGCCTTGTTAAAAATTAATCTGAGGGAGGTTAAAGTTGATGACAGTGTAGATTTAGGAGATATAGCAAAAAAAACTAGATGGTTATTCTGGAGCAGATAGAACAAATGTGTGCAGGTATGTTGTCGGCTTGATTGGATGCAATGATTGGTTTAAAATTTGTTTTTTTGTATATAAAAGGGATGCCAGTATGATGTCAATGCGTCGCAGAATTGCCGGCTTAACACCGGAAGAGATACGTCAGCTCGCTAAGGAAGAAGTCGATTTACCAGTATCAAATCAAGATTTTACAGAGGCCATAAGTCGCTGCAATAAAAGTGTTTCACAGGCTGATTTAGATAAATATGAAAAATGGATGGCTGAATTCGGTTCATCATGATGGCCTCAACAGAGCAACAAGAAAAACCTCACTAACAGCAGCTATGCCAACCTTAGTTGTAATAGTAACAATAAGCGACGCAAGCTGTTGTAAAACGTTTCTTATTGATATTTCAACAAAAAAAAGAAGCCTGCAGTAAAATATCCATTTGCATAAGTTTTTAAGTTACTTTGTGAAAATCTTAGCCAAGCTAAAATAGTCTTTTGAACTCATTTGCATGTGGTGTGGTAGAGAGACGCAGAAACACATACAATTTTTTTACGAACAATAACAACACATTTTCTAAAAGTGAAATTTTAATTTTATTGCTATTCCTGCCTATATACACTTACAAACAAATAGTAAAAGCAATAAAAAATGCAGAATACAGCGTAATAAAAACAACTTAAACAACACATAGATGCAAACGCAAACATTAATTTTATAATTAAAAACCTATGAAGAAGACTAACAAATTCTTAATTATAAAAATGAATAGAAAAAAAATTTTTCTTTAATATTATCACCTAATTTGTAATTTAATTAATTCTTTCTTAGAGAGAATAAAAACGGACTTAAGCTTGATTATAAATTTCATTGTATGTAATACATAAAACAGTTCGACTAATAATAATTTAAAATTTTCAAAATTAAAAAAAACTATTTTAACATATTAAGTAAATTACGTCAATAATAACTACTACTTTGTAATCATTTCTTTTTACTAATCCTTCACATCCACTGATATTTATTTATTAATTCAAAATAATTATTCGTCATGAATTAAAACAACACGTTAAATCAACAACCATTGTTCGAATTATATTTTACTAGTTTCTGTTTTATATACCTATTTTTTATTAAACATTTGTATTTGTTAATTATAACACTTTTTTCATTATGATTGTTTCGATTTTTAATTTGTTTTTTGCCCTCCCCCCTTCATTTGAATAATAAAGTTTTTATTTGCATATTTTTAACACGTTTCTTTTCTTATTTTTAGGGTTCCGTACACAAAGTGTAAAAACGAAACTCTATTGTTTTCGCTACAATGTCCGTATGTCCGTCTGTCAGCGCCTTTTATCTCTGGAACCGTAATAGGTAGACTTTTGAAATTTTCACAGATGATATATAGTTGTTGCCGCTATAGCAACAAATACTAAAACTTATAGAGTGTTTCAATAGAGAGGTGTTATTTACGAAAATGTGTTTATTTCTTGAACTGTAGGAGGGATAAACTTGAAATTTACAAACAGTTATTAAAACTTAGTTCACTATATATACAAGTCTAAAAAATAAACCTAAAAATTAAAGGGTGTTCCGATAGTGGTGTTATTTTGATTTATAAGGCCTAAGTTTTGAATCATAATAGGTAGAATCTTGAAATTTTTACAGAAGGTGTATAATTTTGGCCGCTATAGCAACAAATATTAAAATTTATAGGGTGTTCAGATAGAGAGGTGTTATTCACAAATATGTGTTTATTTCTTGAGCTGTAGGAGGCATACACTAAAAATATGTAAGCAGTAATTAAAACTTAGTTCGCTATATAAACAAGTATAAAAAAATAAACCTAAAAATTAAAGGGTGTTTCGATAGTAGTGTGATTTGCATGTATAAGGCCTAAGTTTTGAACCGTAATAGGTAGGCGCTTGAAATTTTCACAGAAAGTATATAACTGTGAGCGCTACACTAGCAAATACTAAAACTTATAGGGTGTTCCGATAGAGAGGTGTTATTCACAAATATGTGTTTATTTCTTGAGGTGTAGGAGGCATACACTAAAAATATGTAAGCAGTAATTAAAACTTAGTTCGCTATATAAACAAGTATAAAAAAATAAACCTAAAAATTAAAGGGTGTTTCGATAGTAGTGTGATTTGCATGTATAAGGCATACACTAAAAATATGTAAGCAGTAATTAAAACTTAGTTCGCTATATAAACAAGTATAAAAAAATAAACCTAAAAATTAAAGGGTGTTTCGATAGTAGTATGATTTTACAAAATAACCATTTTAATCTTTGCGTTTTAAAACCAGAAACTCGAGAATTTGTTTTTATCGACTCACTTAATGATCACAATGGTGAGCCCTATTACAATTATTTTGTACGCAATGTTTTCAAAAATCAGACTTGGAAATTTGTAACCATTTTGCAAAGAACAAAGCAAAATGACGGCGTGAGTTGCGGTGTTTTTGTCATTATGTATATTATGAATTTCTTAAAAGGTGAGCCCATGACGAACTTGCCATCACCCAACCAATTTAGAAAAGAAATAAAATCAATGCTATTTAAATATGCTGACGATTGTTCAAATTTTTGCTGTCACTGCGGGAATTCCAAAAAAACTAAAAAAAAGTGTGTTAACTGCACTTATAATGTTTGTAGAGACTGCATAAAAAATATATGTAGTTATCACATTTTATCTTAAATGTGTTGGAAATACCAAAAAAGCCATAAATAAAAATATTTATATATGTAGATGTTGTTTTCTTCTTATTTGTATATGTATTTATACAAAATATTTATTTTTATACAATATTTTCTTAGCATTATTAAATAATTATGTTTGCATGAAAAATTAGTTAAAAAAAAAAATCACACTTCTATAAAAAGTAGTCATAAAATGGTGGCTAAATTATGTGATCAAATCAAGGCATAAGTGGTGAAGCCCTTAACAAAACTTGGCAGCTCACTAAGTGTAAGCAATATTTTTTACATATTAATATATGCAATATTAGAGAAGTGTGTTAGAAATGCCGAAACAGCCATAAAGATGTATGTACATATACATTATAAGATTTTTATATTATATTAAGATAGTTTTATATTTATTTTATTTATTTAGTTGCATCTTTTTATATATATTTTATTTATTTAGTTATGAATTTGCATGAAAAATTAGTACAATGCAAAGTAAAATGCCTAAATTCAATGATCACATAAAATGCAAATCAAAGTAAAATGCCTAAATTCAATGATCACATAAAAACATATTTTTTTAACCTGCGAGAAAATAACAAACTCTGGCCCAAACTTTTTTTTTCATACAATCGAAGAGAGACAAAAACTCTCATTTGTGCAGAAAAATGAGCGTTTTCTCAGTTTTGCAGAATGTGGCTGCCAGACCAGAGTTTTTTGCAAATAAATAAATTAGTACTACCAAGTTAGTAATATTTTGTAGAATGTGCTGCCAGACTAACTTTTGTCCAAATAAATAATTTAGTACTACAAGATTAGTAATAAATTATTTAAAGCCCATACAGTAATATTTAAAATTAATGGCCAATTTTTCAATTCGTATTTATCCTTAAGTTGTATTTAAATATGAAAATTAGTTTTTCGCCACGCTCTTATATGAAATTTAACATTTAAAGTCTATTTAAGTTTTACACATAACCATATGTTTTTATCAGCTTGATTTTGTCCATGAATGAACAAATGTGAGGCAATTGACAGTATTTGTATTATTTTACACAAATTAATTAAAATATAATGTTTCCTTTTTATGAAATTATTAATATTACATGTATTATTATAAAATTATCTGCATTTGTTTTGATATTTTTTGATGCTACCATATTTTTACCACAATTAGGTAAGAACGTTTAAATAAGACTGAAAAACTGAAACTGTATTTAAATACAACTTAAAATTAAATGAAATGAAAAAATTCGAAATCCACCTACCACAAAAAATAATCAAAATAAACTTAAAGGACAGTTTTGCATTTACATATGAAAACTTTTAAATCAAGTATTTCTTTTCCTGTAATAACATAAAAATTCTGGAGTGACCTACAGAAAACAGATATTACATAAAAAATAAAAGATCAAAGATTATGCTCTTCATCTTCATATACCAAAGGCACATACAGAATTTTAATATGTAAAACAAAAGGGACATGTATGTAAATATAAAAAAATTAATAATAAACAAATAGCGTACACACAAAAAATAAGATTCTAAAATAGTGTACTTTCCACTAAAATAGTGAACGATTGGTCATCGTACCTATAGGTCAGCACTTTTGTAAAAATTTACAAATATTTTAAAGTATAAAATACACTATTCAAATTCTTTCATCAACAAAATTTTTATTTTAGTTTATCAAAAGATAACATATTAAGGTTGTTAATTTGTTAAAAATGTTAAATATTTACGAAACAATTTAAACTTAAAGCGAATTTAATATGTTAATATATTTTGATAAATTAAAATAAATAGTTTTTTTGATGAAAGAATTGTATTTAATGTGTTTTATAATTGAAAATATTTGTAAAATTTATGAAAGGATAAAAGAAAACCTTTTTTAATACAAAAGCAGGAAAAAGTAATCTAAAGTAATAAATAGAAATGTAATAAACTTGGTAGCACTCTGAAGTTTTGATTTGTTAATAAAAAAATATTGGTTATATATAAAAAAAAAATTATTTAATAAATTTTACTGAAATTGTACAAAAAGACATGAAGTGTACCATTGCACCAATGATGCATCGATTGTACCTAATTTGATACAATAGTACCACAATCCCAACACTTGTATTGTTGTAAAATCATTTTAGTATTGCCATATTTTTAAATTTTTAGTACAAAAAAAAACTTGGGATCACAACACTTTTAAGCGAATTAAAGTCTGGTATACCTTAGTTATATGTTTATTATTATATTTTTTTTCAGGCAGGACTTTGGTTTTCAGGTAACTAAAATCTAATAAATTCATTCATTTATTAATATATTTTGTTTTTTTTGTCTTCACAGCTTTAAATTTGTTGGAAGGAGGAAAGAGAGAAAAGGTAAGACCCATAAGTGCCAAAAAACATTTTGAAATAGAAAATTAATGTTTCCACGACAAAACGAAGCACTTGCTTCACCCTCTGTTAGGAGCCGGTAATTCTGCAATTTAAAGCAGGTGGTTGAAATTCCTCCAAAGTAACTGGATCTTAATCCGGTGAAATAATAAATAATTTATTAACAAAAAAAGTGCTTATGATTTCTCTGTAGAAAGAATAGAAAAATTTATCAGCCAAATACTGCCGGAAACTGATTGAGGTGATGCAAAAAAGTTCAAACGCTGTAGTTCTGCAAAAGAGCTCTGTAACTAAATTTCCTATTAGTAAAGTAAATAACTATAATCCTGAACATAAATTAAGAATGTTGCAATTTAGTTAGTTACAATAATAAACAATTTTAATTTAATAGTTCTCCAATCCTGTGACAGTCTTAATTTATATTCAAGATCTTTTATATTTACTTTGATAACCCATTCATTTATAATTAATAGATAATTCAGTTACAAGGAAATTTTTCTGATCTACAGCATTTGAACGTTTTTGCCTCAATCAGTTTTTGGCAGTATTTAGCTGATATATTTTTCCATTCTTTTTAGTGGGAAATCCTATGGTCTTTTTGGTTATTAGATAACTTTTTAATTATTCTTTCAAATAACTCTAGGCATAATCTGTCGACTTAGAATCCGGTTAATTTGGTGAAATTTCAAGTATCTGCTGGAATTTGAAGAATAACCAGCTCCTAACATTGTTGCTTATAAAGTTAGTAAATTATCAACATTAAAACAATTCAAAAATCAAGGTCAATTATCATTACTTTAAAATACCTTAATCGAGCCAAATTTTGTTACAATTGATGCGGATTTGGTACAACTTTATCAATGGGGCGGTACAATTTAAACACTATCAGATCCCAACACTGATTCAAACATGATTGGAGTGTGATCACGGCTGCCAGATTTGACAATTTTGTTCCAAGAAATTGCAAAATTCAAATTTGACGATTTTTTTTTAAAGTGACGATTTTCTACAAAGCCAAAAATATGAGTTTTAAAAACAGGGTTTTTGTATTTTATTTCTAGAGTAAACGATTTAAAATATTGTGGTAATTAAAATCAAAAAGGCCAGTTTAAGGGGATTATTGTTCGCTTTTCAATATTATGTATATGCATATTTATATTATGTATATAATATAAATATGTTTTTTGTTAACTATGGATAACTCCCAAACATTTTGTCAACAGAATTTGTAGTCGTGTAGCCGCTGTCGTCTATGTGTTTAAAGCATAAAAAATGTTTTGAGTTCAGTATACATTAATGCCCTTACCCAAAAAATAAAGTCTTCATCAAGTCTAGTTTATTTCAAATTTTTTATGAAAAATTTGTTTTAAAGTACACTTCGAGTAGTCTTTATTTCTTTTGCATAAGACATAAATGTATATATTTAAGATAGTTAAAGAAATACTTTTTTAGTTTTACGATTTTTAAAAGCTGAAAAGACGATTTTTTATCGGGAAATTGACGATTCTTTCTTAAATTGACTTGGCAGCCCTGAGTGTAAAGCACGAATGAGAAAGCGGAACCACGGCTGCCAGATTTAACGATTTTCTCTTAAATAGTGACGATTTTTTACAATGCCAAATTTATGAGTGTTTTAAAATACATAGTTTTGTATTTTTAGTTTAAACGATTTAAAAAATTGTGGTAATTTAAGTCAAAAAAGGGCCTAATATTATGTGTACAATTCTCAGTTTTCGAAGTGCTCGAGTATTTTATACTAAAATTTTTTTAAAATTAATTGTTTATATTTTTTATACCAAAATAAGATTTTCTTTTGTTGATATTTGTTAGGTAAATTCATTAAATGTTAAATTATTAATTGTTCAAAACGAAATAAATAACTATATGCACTTTTAAATTTCAGAATAACGTTTAATTGCGAAGCGGATACTATAGATAGTCTGGGAGAAGTTTAAGTGTCAAAAAGACGAGAAATATTCTGTAAGTTTAGTAATGATACAGAGTTTTGCATGTATTTTTTAATAAAAAATTCCATGAAAAATGGTGAATTTAAGGGGAATCCCCTTTTTAAAATCATGATTGAAACTACATATCATGAAAATTAATGCGAAACGGAAGTCAATGATATAAGTATTTCGTTTTGAGTATTTGGAAGTATGTATAAATAAAAATAAACTTGTAAGCTATTTTTATAAAGTATTTTTAATTTTTGTAAATAAAAAATCCATGAAAAATGGTGTATTTAAGGGAAATCTCCTTTAATATCATGATTGATTTGGTAGTATAAGTAAAAATAAACTTGTAAGCTGTTTTTATAAAGTGTTTAGATTAAGTTTTTATAAATAAAGAAGAGTTAAACTTGACTGTTTTTTTTTCTTATAATTTTAGGAACACACAATGAAAGGATGTAGAATTAGTATTTTAGATATAAGAAATGTTGTTTTAAACCTTTCAAATTTTGAAAATTTGAAGAGTTATTCCAAGGCAAATGAAAATTTGTTTGAATGTGTTATAAATTCTTTAAATGAAAAAAGAAGCAAACACAATAAAATCAAAAATAATGCGAAAACTCGTAAACGTATTTCTATTATTGTAAAACGTATTTTAGAAACTCGAGATCAAACAAATACAGGCCATACAATGTCTGAAAACATACAAATTGATCAAATATCGCAAAACGATATTATGTTAGAAACTCGAGACTTAACAATTATAGGCCATAGAATGCCTAAAAATGTACAAAGTGATGTTTTATCACAAAACAATATCTTATCAGAACATGAAATAGATAATGAAGGAAAACTTTTCGAAGATAATCCAAAAAGCTTGGAATTGGAAAGTTTTCCAATGGAACAAGCTCTTATAACAGCGTTGTTATCTGATCTTGATGAAAGTTTGGAAACTCTGAATATTTCAAATAAAAATTTTAATAAAGCAGAGTGTATTAATGAACTTAATAGAATGGAAAATGAAGAAGAAAATTGTTTTAGTATAGAAAAATTTACAAAAACATCTAAAATAAATGAATTTAACAATAATTTTAAAGCAATTTTACAAAATTCCTTAAAAAAATTTAAAGAAGATTTTGTTCAAGACTTTAAATCTATTGTACTCGACTTACAATGTAACATTAAAGAGATTTTGACACATAACATGTCAAGTCCTAACGAAATTAAAACATTGTTAAACGAAATTTTAAGTAATAATCAATTTGAAAAAAATTCAAAAATGGAAGAAATTTCTCTTAATACTACACTAAGTAGTAAAAATAAAATTCAGGAAAGTTCTCCCAAAGTATCCATAATCGAAAAAAAGAAACGTGATCATACACTCAGTCCATTTGAGATAACAGATGAGTCTCCAAATGTTTCATAATTTTTAAAATACAGAAAAACACCAAACCCAAAAGAAAAATGCAAAAGAAATGTTATACGTACAATATCTAAAAGTACGAAACCTAACCGAAAATTTAAAGCTAATATTTGGGATTGTAGTTTTTCTGTGGATTTGAACAGTGCAAAAAACACAAATCTAGACAAAATTACAAGAAAAAAAATTCTCGAAGATTTAATACGAGAAGAGTATTTAAAATATAACAATGTTTGTATTTTATGTTTCTACAACATTAAATATGGCATAGAAAATATTTTGTTATATGCGTATTGCAAATTTAATGATTGTACTACATTTCGGTTTAAAATAAATCCTCAAGGAAATGTAACTGTTCATAGAACAAAGGAGTTACATCATGCTGAAAATGAGGTAAAAGTTGGTCAAATAAGGGGAGTAAAAAGACTTGTAGTAAAAAGTAAGCTTAAGGGAAATAAGGCATATTTGTTCAGAAAGCAACAAATTTTGGATGCCGCTGATGATATTGCTGAAAAAGGCAATTTACAAAATATCCATAAATTAGAAACATTGAGAAAATGTAAATCTGAGCTAAATCATGATGGATATTATAACCCAGATCCATTTTATGCTCTGTATTTAATGCAAACAGGTCCCTATAAAAACTATATACATAGACTTGCTTCACCCTTTACAGTGTATACTTGGGAGAAGTATACTTTTGAGACAATCTCAAGTAATTTAAAAATCCTGGAAGATTCCAAATTTACATTACATTTGGATGCTTCAGGAGAAAGCGTAAAAAGTTTAATATGTGCCAAAAAAAGGATTCTAACATATAAATTAGTTTTACGCAATTGGAAATTAAAAAAGATACTGCCTATCGCAGAAGCAATTCTTTCTGCACATACTCTAAAGGAAATATGTGACTATTTAGATAATTTAAAGTTATCTCTGAAAGAGCACAAAGTTAAATTTCAGTTCAAACCACCTTATTGTCAAAGAGCTTGTACTGACGTAAGTGCAGCCTTATATGGTGCAGTACTAAAAAGTTTTAACAATCAAACATTGTTAGAGTATCTTAACGCTTGTGCTGCATTTTTAAATAATTTGAAAACAAATTCAAATGCAAAACCAGATTTTGTTATACTACAATGGTGCAAATGTCATTATATACATATAATTTGCAAGGATTTAAATGCGAAATTGGGCAAAAACCACATTTTAAGGAATCTATTAAAAAATGCATTAGTAGCTGCTTTTAGTTTAACCACTATTGATGAATGCCAACAATGGTTTAAACATATTTTTATAATTTTGCTTACTCCTTACAAAAACCATAATTTAGAAAACAGCCTTGAAATTTTACGTCATTGTTTAACAGAGATTGACACAGAAAGCACATTCAAGGAATATAATCTTTTAGACAATGAAAAAGTTGATCCATTAGAATCAATAGCAAAAAATAGTCCATTCCAAAAGATGTTCCTATCTATTTATAGTGAAATTGAAAATGATATTAAAAATATCAATAAAGGGTATTCCCTTAATGAATATCGGCATGATGAAATTTGTGTGTTTATATTAAATAAATATTGCCCTTTTATTGTTCTTTGGACCAATGTTATGGGTATTCATGTTGATCCATCAGGAGAACATATAAGCAATGCTCCAGTTGAATTCACATATTTTTTGCAAAAAAATATAATTCTGCCACAAAAATCTGTAAGAGCTGATGTTTTTGTTAATCTTATGAGAATAGATTATCTTAGTTCACTCAAAGAACTGCGCTACCATTACAAAATGTTTAGTTCAATGGACAAAGAAATTGAAGAAACAATCACTTCTTTAAATGAGTATAATGAAATTGATCTTAACAGAAGACTTCACAAAGAACATTCTGATGCCAAAATGTAGCCAAGACCTTGGCACATCATCCCCCATTTGCGGAATTTTGGCACAAGTCCCCATTTTTCCCCTAGAGGGCAAAAAGTGACTAAATTGACTTGTCTCAAAACAGTTTTTTGAAAATTTAGTTCGAAACAGTAACTGGTCTGAGAAAAAGCAATGATGCCAAAATGTAGCCAAGACCTTGGCACATCATCCCCCATTTGCGGAATTTTGGCACAAGTCCCCATTTTTCCCCTAGAGGGCAAAAAGTGACTAAATTGACTTGTCTCAAAACAGTTTTTCGAAAATTTAGTTCGAAACAGTAACTGGTCTGAGAAAAAGCAATGATGCCAAAATGTAGCCAAGACCTTGGCACATCATCCCCCATTTGCGGAATTTTGGCACAAGTCCCCATTTTTCCCCTAGAGGGCAAAAAGTAACTGAATTGACTTGTCTCAAAACAGTTTTTCGAAAATTTAGTTCGAAACAGTAACTGGTCTGAGAAAAAGCAATGATGCCAAAATGTAGCCAAGACCTTGGCACATCATCCCCCATTTGCGGAATTTTGGCACAAGTCCCCATTTTTCCCCTAGAGGGCAAAAAGTGACTAAATTGACTAGTCTCAAAACAGTTTTTCGAAAATTTAGTTCGAAACAGTAACTGGTCTGAGAAAAAGCAATGACGCCAAAATGTAGCCAAGACCTTGGCACATCATCCCCCATTTGCGGAATTTTGGCACAAGTCCCCATTTTTCCCCTAGAGGGCAAAAAGTGACTAAATTGACTTGTCTCAAAACAGTTTTTCGAAAATTTAGTTCGAAACAGTAACTGGTCTGAGAAAAAGCAATGATGCCAAAATGTAGCCAAGACCTTGGCACATCATCCCACATTTGCGGAATTTTGGCACAAGTCCCCATTTTTCCCCTAGAGGGCAAAAAGTGACTAAATTGACTTGTCTCAAAACAGTTTTTCGAAAATTTAGTTCGAAACAGTAACTGGTCTGAGAAAAAGCAATGATGCCAAAATGTAGCCAAGACCTTGGCACATCATCCCCCATTTGCGGAATTTTGGCACAAGTCCCCATTTTTCCCCTAGAGGGCAAAAAGTGACTAAATTGACTTGTCTCAAAACAGTTTTTCGAAAATTTAGTTCGAAACAGTAACTGGTCTGAGA
Organism: Phasia obesa; assembly: GCA_949628195.1. Taxonomy (NCBI): domain Eukaryota; kingdom Metazoa; phylum Arthropoda; class Insecta; order Diptera; family Tachinidae; genus Phasia; species Phasia obesa. The sequence continues at coordinate 23,247,971 of OX451220.1, forward strand.
AAAAGCAATGATGCCAAAATGTAGCCAAGACCTTGGCACATCATCCCCCATTTGCGGAATTTTGGCACAAGTCCCCATTTTTCCCCTAGAGGGCAAAAAGTGACTAAATTGACTTGTCTCAAAACAGTTTTTCGAAAATTTAGTTCGAAACAGTAACTGGTCTGAGAAAAAGCAATGATGCCAAAATGTAGCCAAGACCTTGGCACATCATCCCCCATTTGCGGAATTTTGGCACAAGTCCCCATTTTTCCCCTAGAGGGCAAAAAGTGACTGAATTGACTTGTCTCAAAACAGTTTTTCGAAAATTTAGTTCGAAACAGTAACTGGTCTGAGAAAAAGCAATGATGCCAAAATGTAGCCAAGACCTTGGCACATCATCCCCCATTAGCGGAATTTTGGCACAAGTCCCCATTTTTCCCCTAGAGGGCAAAAAGTGACTGAATTGACTTGTCTCAAAACAGTTTTTCGAAAATTTAGTTCGAAACAGTAACTGGTCTGAGAAAAAGCAATGATGCCAAAATGTAGCCAAGACCTTGGCACATCATCCCCCATTTGCGGAATTTTGGCACAAGTCCCCATTTTTCCCCTAGAGGGCAAAAAGTGACTAAATTGACTAGTCTCAAAACAGTTTTTCGAAAAATTAGTTCGAAACAGTAACTGGTCTGAGAAAAAGCAATGATGCCAAAATGTAGCCAAGACCTTGGCACATCATCCCCCATTTGCGGAATTTTGGCACAAATCCCCATTTTTCCCCTAGAGGGGAAAAAAATAAATTGACTTGTCTCAAAACAGTTTTTTGTGTTGAAGTGTTTTTCTTCAAAACATTTTTTTTGTGTTATTTTAATAAAAAGAATAATAAAAAATTTTTTTCAATACAATTTTTTGTATTTTTAATAAAAAAAATATATAATAATACTTATTTTAAAATTACTGAAAGTTTGTTAAAAATTCGTGCAGGTTTGTTGAAGGCCGAAAAAGAAGAAAATATATGCAGGTGTTACCAGATGATATTACACGGATTTGTACTAAATTGGCATATTTAAATTTGGTAGCACTTAAATTTGAGTCTGCAAGACCGAAAATGCTCATTTCCATCTGTAAAAGAGAGAAATTTTCTCGCTCTCACTGCAAAACCAAAAAAGTTTGTTCAAAAGTTTGTTATTTTCACGGAGATCGAACCAACAACAAGTTCCAGAGCTTTTATAAATCATTCATCTTCTGTAATGTCATCTTGGCCACAGCCTTGGTTAGAGTTAGAAATAAATATGGCCAATATGTGTTAGCTAGAGCTCTATTAGAATCCGGTTCACAGACAAATTTTGTAACCGAGGAACTATCTCAGCGGCTACAATTGCGAATAGAAGAAATAAATCTCGTCTAATTAGTATTGGTAAAACTAATTATTCCGCCAAATAAAAACTCTAGGCAACAGTGAAATCTCATATGAATTCCCATGAGTTTTCGTCAGAATTTTGGGTTCTACGATCGATTTCTAATTATCACCCGAATTGTGCAATTTCTTCCTCTGGTTGGAACTTGCCTGGTAACACAGAGTAGGCTGATCCATATTTTAATAAAACGCAAAAAAATATATGTTGAGGTTTTCTTTGAATTATTATACGTTTGTCAAATTAAACAAAATCCTAACATTCCACTGCAAAAGACTTTACTAGGTTGGATTGTTTCAGGAAAATATAAAGAAGTGAGAAATTGTTCATGCCATCTAAGTTCACTTAAAGAGGATGAAAATTCATTAGATTCTGTAGTTCGTCATTTTTTGGGAATTAGAAGATATTCCAAAAAAATCTAATATTTTGACGATAGAACATGAACAATGTGAGATGAGGTTTAAGAATTCTGTTCAGCGATTACCGTCAGGCAGATTGAAAGTAGCGCTACCATTTAAAGCGGATCCTAAAACTCAGGGATTTTCTTTTGAGACAGCTTAAAGACGATTTTTGTCTTTAGAACGTCGTCTCTCAAAAGAACCGAAAACAAAGGAGATGTACAATTTTTTTATGAAAGAATATATCAATTTGGGACATATGTCCATTGCAGACAATAAAATTCCCGACAAACCTCATTATTTCATACCACATTAGTGTGTACTACGCCCTCAAAGTTCCACTACAAAACTTCTTGTGGTTTTCGACGCTTCTTGTAAGACGTCTACTCAAGTTTCTCTTAAAGATCTACTTATGATTGGTCCAACAATTCAAGAAGAATTGTATTCTTCTCTAATTCGGTTTAGAATGCACAAATACGCGATTACGGCTGAAATTGGGAAAATGTACCGTCAAGTCTTAATTGATGAGGCCGATAGAAACTTTCAGTTAATATTATGGCGTACAGTTCTGTTTTTGGCGTTAATAAGTGCGGACGCAATTTTTTTTAAGCTTGCAATAACAAAAAGCAAAACATACATGGTGTGAATAATTTCAAACAAAAAACAAACCAGTTTTAATACAACAACAAAGTTGTCTATAAAATCTTTTTTTCTCCTTATTTTTTACAACGGCATATTGAATTGATACTTTGAAACTACAACAAAAACAATAGGGGCTAATAAGCCTCTTTAATTTAAGTAAAAAAAATGTAGACAATATTGAAATACTTACTTCATATGCTGAATGGAGAACTGACATTGTAAATTTTGTCCTTGTAGGATATTTTTTCTTTATTTCTTCATTTTTGCTTAATTTTAGATTAATACTGTAACCTTTGCTACTATTTCGATTACATATTTCTATGGCCTTATTATATCTCTTTGTTTTTAACCGACTTCAAAAAAAGAAGGAGGTTATCAATTCGTCTGAATGTTGCTTTTTTTTTATGTTTGTGCCTTCAGAACTCGGTCATTTCTGAACCGATTTTAAAAATTTTTGCGCCATTAGAAAGGTTATGGCTACAGATTGGTCCCATTTTAAAAACAGTTTAAAAGTTTAAAAATTAAAGGGTGTCCCCATACAACATACACGATTTTTACGTGTATTATGAAATTTGTAGGTCACCCATTTAAAATTAGAAAAAAGTGCGTATCACTATAGCTCCCAATAACAAAAAGTAATTAAAAAATAAAATTAAAAATTAAAGGGTGACCCCATAGGTGACGTAATTTCACCTTTATGGTCCTATCTTTTGAACCGTTATAGACAAACACTTGAAAGTTGCACAGAATGTTCGTTACTATGTCTGTTATAATAAGTATAAATATTTAAAATTAAAAATTAAAGGGTGTCTCATTAGTTGGTTAATTTTGATATATATATGGCCAAACTTTTGAACCGTTATAGACAGACAGTTGAAATTTACAAAGAACTTGTATTGCTAAGTCCGCTAAAATAACAAGTGTAAAATATGAATTTGGAAATTAAAGGGTGTCCCAATAGTTAATGTAAAAGTGATATATATGGCCAAACTTTTCAACTGTTATAGATAGACAGTTGAAATGTACAAAGAACCTATATTGCTTAGTCCGCTATTACAACAAGTATAAAATTTTGATAAATTAAAGGGTGTCCCAATTATTGATGTAATTTGACCATTATGTCCTCATCTTTGGAACCGTTATAGACAAACACTTGAAAAATAGACAGAGTGTTCACTACTATGTCTGGTATAACAACAAGTATAAATATTTAAAATTGGAAATTAAAGGGTGTCCCAATAGTTGATGTAATTTGATGTATATGGACACAAAGTTAAATTTTACAAAGAATCTGTATGACAAAGTTCTCTTTAACAAGTATTTATATTAAAATTTGAATTTAAAGGGTGTCCCAATAGGTGACTTCAATTGATATATATGACCCTATCTTTTAAATAGTTATTGACAAACACTTAACAATTAGACAGAATGTCCATTACTATGTGTGTTAAAATAAGTATAAATATTTAAAATTATAAATTACAGGGTGTCGCAATAGTTAATGTAAAAGTGATATATATGACTAAACTTTTAAGCCATTACAGACAGACGGTTGAAATTTACAATGAACCTGTATTGCTACGACCGCTATAACAAGTATAAAATTTGAACTCGGAAATTACAGGGTGTCGCAATAGTTAGTGTAACTTTATGTATATAGCCAAACATTTTATCCGCTGTATACAGACAGTCGTTTGGCATTGGTTTGACCTGAAAAAGCACAGAAACCTGGGGTCTTGTGCCCCTATATACTCCGGAAGTACTGCTCCCCAGGTAGATAATCGACTGATATTTGTTTTAGATTATTGAATTCAAAAATTAGTTTTTTTTTATCTGAATTGACAGTTTGTGCAATGACATTTAAAAAATCCTGCTACAATCTTCCTCGAATATAATATAATCATTGTATAATTACCGTCTTAAAGAAACATGATTTTAAGTTTGTCTGTTTTGAAGTCGGTTTTCTTTTGCAAGAATTATTTTATTGTAGAATTTGTTTTGAGAATAATCATTTTGAAGTGCTTTGTAAAAAAGTTTTTGGGTTTAGATTCTATTGAGCAATTTTGTGATCTCATTTTTATTATAATTATTTTCGTTATTTTTATTTCTATTATTATTTATTTTTCTGTTATTAATTTCATTATTAATTATTTTTCTTTTTAATTTTTATACTGTTAAATTTAGCTTTTTATTTAAATTTATTACAATATTTGGTAATTGTTAATAATATGTAAGCAGAATATTGTAACCGATTATGGCCAAGACGATAGGTTATTGAAAATAAATTAAAATAAATAAATAAAAATAAAAAATAAATAAAAACAAAGAACTAGTGACAATTTGCAATATCTTTCTTTTTTTCATCCGAATTATTTTTTATATTACTAGTAGTTATTTTAGGTTTGGTAGTAGTTGTAGGTAAAGTATCAGATCTTTCTAAAGTTGTCGATACATTTGTTTTTTTATTTGTATTTAAAAGCTTTGCGTGCAAATAAAACTCTCAATTCGAACAAAAATGCATTTATGCATATTTTAATTAAGCATGGGCGCAAGGATTTTCTTATCTATGGTATGACCAACACCGGCTTCGATACCTAAAGATTTCCTACATAGCCGGTGCGCCTACTTATTGCGGTTCAAAAAATAAGGTAATATACGTGAAAAACATGTCACTGATGGAACACCCTTTAGATATTAGTAATTGTTACAGCGGCCGAAGTACAACATCTACTGTAAACATTTAAAGAGTCTACCTATTACGGTTCAAAAAATAAGGCTATATAGGTACAAATCATGTGTCTGTTGAAACACCCTTCAATTTTGTTATTTGTTATGGCGGCTATGGCAATTCTCTTTGTATGAATATATCAAGAGTCTACCTATTACTATTAAAAAAACAAGTTACTATAAGTGAAAACATGTCACTGTCAGAACACCCTTTAATTTTTAGTAATTCTCATAACGGCCATGGCAACACATCTTCTATAAAAACTGGAAGAGTCTACTTATTACGGTTCAAAAAAAATGTCGTTATGCATGCAAAACACGTCACTGTTGAAAAACCCTTTAAATTTTTATTGTTTTTATAGGGGTCGTAGTAATACACCATTTGTGAAAATTTCAAGAGACTATCTATTATGGTTAAAAAATTAGTCAATATGCATGCAAATCACGTCACTGTCGGTACACCCTTTATTTTTTACTATTTGTTATAGTGGCCATAGTAATACACATCCTGTAAAAACCTCAAGAGTCTACCTATTATCGTTCAAAACCTATGCCACATACATACAAATCACGTCACTAACGGAACACGCGTTAATTTTTAGGTTTAATATTGTATACTTGCTTAAAACGCGAACATAGTTTAAATCACTGCAAATTTTAAGTGGTTGCTTCCTATAGCTCAAGTAATAAAGATATAAAGGCAAATAACAGGTCACTTTCGGAACACCTTATAAGTTTTAGTATTTGTTGCTATAGTGGCCACATTTACGCCTTCTATGAAAATTTCAAGAGTCTACCTATTATGGTTCAAAACTTAGGCCTTATACATGCAAATCACGCCGCTGTCGGAGCACCCTTTAATTTTTAGGTTTATTTTTTTAGACTTGTTTATAAAGCAAACTAAGTTTTAATTACTGTTTGTAAATTTTTAGAGTATGCCTCCTACAGTTCAAGATATAAACACATATTCGTGAATAACACCTCTATATCGAAACACCCTATAAGTTTTAATTTTTGTTGCTATAGCGGCCACAGCTATACACCTTCTGTAAAAATTTCAAGAGTCTACCTATTATGGTTCACAACTTAGGCCTTATACATGCAAATCACGTCACTGTCGGTACACCCTTTATTTTTTACTATTTGTTATAGTGGCCATAGTAATACACATCCTGTAAAAACCTCAAGAGTCTACCTATTATCGTTCAAAACCTATGCCACATACATACAAATCACGTCACTAACGGAACACGCGTTAATTTTTAGGTTTAATATTGTATACTTGCTTAAAACGCGAACATAGTTTAAATCACTGCAAATTTTAAGTGGTTGCTTCCTATAGCTCAAGTAATAAAGATATAAAGGCAAATAACACGTCACTTGCGGAACACCTTATAAGTTTTAGTATTTGTTGCTATAGTGGCCACATTTATGCCTTCTATGAAAATTTCAAGAGTCTACCTATTATGGTTCAAAACTTAGGCCTTATACATGCAAATCACACCGCTGTCGGAGCACCCTTTAATTTTTAGGTTTATTTTTTTAGACTAAAGCGAACTACGTTTTAATTACAGTTTGTAAATTTTTAGTGTATACCTCCTACAGTTCAAGAAATAAACACATATTCGTGAATAACAACTCTCTATCGGAACACCCTATAATTTTTGCTGTTATAGCGGCTACCGCTATACACCTTCTGTGAAAATTTCAAGAGTCTACCTACTATGATTCAAAACTTATGGCTTATACATGCAAATCATACCACTATCGGAACATCCTTTAATTTTTAGTTTTATTTTTTTATACTTGTTTATATAGTGAACTAAGTTTTAATTACTGTTTGTAAATTTAAAGTGTATCCTTCCTACAGTTCAAGAAATAAACACATTTTCGTGAATAACACCGCTCTATCGGAACACCCTATAAGTTTTAGTATTTTTTGCTATAGCGGCGACAGCTATACATCATCTGTGAAAATTTCAAGAGAATACCTATTACGGTTCCAGAGATAAAAGGCGCTGACAGACGGACAATAGGGTTACGTTTTTACACTTTGTATACGGAACCCTAAAAAATATCGGTTCTTAAAAGGTTAATTTTTCGATTCTCCTGGATCCTTTTTTTGATTTAGCTTTGCTAAACTAGATTTAACCCCATCTTATTACCTACCGGTATTTTTAAGCTATCTGGTGGTCGAAATCCTTTAGGGTGGCCGTTTGGTACTATACTATAAACGGACAATGTCTGCATAGTACTACTAACAGCAGACACAAAGGGTTTTTTTATTTGTTAGCTCTTGTTTCTCTTTCAACTTTTTTTCTTTCTACTCAACAAAACGCTTTAGATAAGCCTCCTGTTTTGTTATGTTTTCACAATTAGTAGCACTACACATAATTTTCGCTAGTCGAGTTGAGTTTGTATCTTCCTGTTCAGTTTCGTTACTATCATTTTCTTTAATTTTTTGTTCGCTTAATGAAACAATTACTTCCTTCTTGAGAACCACTGGACTAGGTGAAATATTTCTAGAGTCCTGATATCTATACCTTCTCTGCTTAATCCTTTCTGCTTCCATCAACACACGATTTTTCGTATTATGTTTACGGGGTGTAAAAGGATTTTCTTTGTACAACATTTTGTGATTATCCATTATTTTAGATATTTATTATTTACTGTGTACAAAAAATAGAAATAAATATCTTCTTGACGCCTTTATAAAACTTAATGCCGCCAGGGTTGTCAGATATGGCGATTTCTCGCCAAACGTGGCTATTTTCAATCCTATTTGGCGATCAAATTTTGGATTTGGCGACATGGCGACTTTTTGGCGATTTTTAAAATAGTTGGCGATATTGTTGGCGATTTTTCATTGACTTTTGGTCAACATTTGGAACTGAATTAAGGAATATCAAAATGGATAACAAAAAAATTTAAGTTTTAAAAGTAAATTGTTTTCCATATTTAAATATTATTTTACTCCGGAAAGTTTCGAAACATATACATATATTTAAAGTCCACTAATATCTTTCCATTTTCATATTTAAAAATGTATTTCATATCTAAATGTGATTTTAAAGCCGGGGCACATAGAATTCGTCATACGTTATATGTACGTCGTATTTTTCAACGTACAAGAAAGTTGGAATACAGCTTTTCTAATAAGTGTTGTCACAATCAGTACGTCACCGTCAACGCAAAGTACGAAAGTTGGGCAACTTTTAACTTTTGATGTACGTTGAAAGCTAACAATTGGTTTCTCTTTGTTTCTTTCTCTCCAAATTAAATTTTTGTTTTGAGTGGAAGCAAAAATAAAACAAAATACGTCAAAATAATTTAGTTTAATAGAGTAAAATGGAGAAAAAAGCTTTTTAAGTGTTTTAATTTCTAATTTAATATCTGTCTACAAAGTACTTGTCGCTGGCGGCGACGGTCGTTCGAAAAAGGGCGAATTTAACAACCAAATAAAAAGAGCCAAGTTTCTAATTAATTGGTTTAGGTGTTTATTTCTATTTAAAAAATATTAAAATTAACAAATGGAAATATACATATAAGAACAAATGTACTTACCGCAGTGCTTTCCTTTAACGAACTAATTTTACTTGTTAAATAATTTAAAGTTGAGCCAAAAATTCTTTATGTATTAAATACATCAAAAAATAACGGGCCAACTTAACGAAACAAAAGCACTGCAGAATAATATTGTTACATATAAAACTAACTGATCATTTACAATCATACATATGTATAAACAAATAGGAAAAACGGGAATAGAAATACATAACATGAATATACATAAATGATCAAGAGACAAATAACAAGACATTTAGGCAACTCACAGACTGACAAATCAAAATAAATAAATTCAAACAAAATAATAAATGTTTCCAGTTTTATGAGCCATTAAGCGACATCCCCACCCCCGTGGATCGACCACGATTCACTTCTCCAAATCAAGGACTGCAAGTTTATCACAGTAGAGGAATCGCTCCAACAAATAAACCGAGAAACCTTCATGGAATGCTCCTTCAAAATCGTATCCAATAATCGAGTACCCAAAACAGCAGCCTGAAGTTCGAGCCTTGGAATACTCATCGTTTTTAGAGGGGCACATCTCGTTTTTGCAGCTACGAAAGATACTTCAACTTTTCCATCAGGATATATGGACCTCCAGTATGACGCGGCACCAAATGCATCCTCACTAGCGTCGACAAAAACATGTAGCTCCAGACGGATAGGAATGCCATTTCTAAAATAACATCGAGGCACTTTCACGTTAACAACATTTTTTAGCTCTTGGCGCCAAATATTCCACATGTCATATAAGTCATTGGGCAAAGGGTCATCCCATCGGACATCGTACCTCCATACTTCACGCATCAACAGTTTAGCCGTAATCATAAAGTTGCTCAATAGACCAAGTGGATCGAAAACAGACATTACCACACTAAGCAACTCTCGTTTTGTAGGAGCCTTCAAACCATTTATGACATCAGCATTCACGTTGTGGAACCTCAACTCAAACCTGAAGGTATCATCTTTAGGTAGCCAGTACATACCTAGGACTTTTTCTGACTGCAGCTCGTTGATATCGCTGGAAAAGTTCACCGGCTTCTCCATAGCACCTTTAAGAGCCACATTTACCTCAGACGAATTGGATGAACAATTTCTTAGTTTGAATCCAGCTGACTTATGGATGTCACGAACTTGTTGGGCAACTTCAATAGCTCTTTCAGGTGTTGGAAAACTGTCGACGAAATCATCCACATAATGAAGATCTAAGATAGACTTCACCGCACGTGGGTATTTTTCCCAATAGCTTAGGGCGTTGGTTTCTTTGACATAATGGGCTACGTAGGGCGAACAAGCAGCGCCAAATGTCATCACAACCATCTCATAAGTATCTGCAGGCTTTCTGTCATCATCGCGCCAAAGGAAGCGTTGGGAACATCTGTCTTCAGAAGCCACAAGGACCTGGTGAAACATCTCTTTAATGTCGCCGCAAACTGCAACAGCTCCAACTCGAAAGTTGAATAAAATAGACGGCAGAGGCTTATATTGCTGAGGACCCTTTAAGAGCATGGAATTCAACGAAACGCCTTCAACAGTTGCAGCAGCATCAAAAACTAGCCGAAGCTTTCCAGGCTTGTTCGGGTTGACCACTCCAAAGTGAGGAAGATACCAAGTTCTAGGGCAAACACCAGAAGCTTCATTAGGCAACAATTTCCTTACATACCCCTTTGACACGTAATCGTTCATGATGGACTTGTAGGCCTCACCAAATTCCGGAATTCTCTTCATTTTCCTCTCAATACCATTTAGTCTATTTAGAGCCATGGAATAACTGTCTGGCACGACTACATCATCAGAGCGCCACAAGAGCCGGGTTTGAAATCTTCCTTCAACTTTGACAGTAGTATTCATCATTATTTGACGAGCTCGAGCAACCTCCTTCGATTCTATGACTGGTAAGACCTTGACTCCAAAATTTTCGATTTCAAAATAATTTGCCACCAAGTCGTAAAGTGTCTGCACAGGCTGAACTGTCAACAAACATATATTAGAGTTTGATGGCTTACCCTTCATCGGACCAAAAACGACCCAACCCAATGGTGTGTTGGCAGCATAGGGACCACTTTCTTCCAAAGGCACAATTTCATCAGGAAGACCAAGATGGCAGTGATCTAATCCTATCAGGACTTTAGGGGCCACACCATTGTATAATTTAATTGGTAAACCAGGATGAGCGCTTAAATCCATATTGAAACTCTGAGCCGGCAATTCCAAATTCGAGACACCATAAACATTTTTTAAAGCATATTTTCTTTGCTTACCAATCCCACTTACTTGCAGATCAATCACAGATGCCATTTCTTCAGATTCCTTTCCAGCGTACCAGTGCAAGTTCAATTTACTTTGATGCCCCCGGAGGCCCAGTTGCCTCACCAAGGAGCTGTCCACCATAGTAACCGAAGAACCTTCATCCAACAACGCGTAAGTTTCAACCTTGTTACTAGGACCATAAAGTACAATAGGCACAACTCGGAACAGGAGTGCGCTCTTATCTGCAGGACGGGATACACAGCTCAAGACAGACGCACTTCCATTTGAGGAACCACTTGGGGCTTCTGACTCACTTGGCCCAGAATATTTTTCGCGATTATTATTAATTTTTACATCATGTAGTAATTTGTTATGTTTTCGCAGGCAACCATCGATGGGACACTCTTTTCGTTTACGGCAACTCCTACTAGGATGACCCGACCCAAGACACGAAAAACATAACCTCAATTTCTTCACATTAGACCATCTGTCAGGCACACTCAATGAACTAAATTTTTTACATTCAAATAACTTATGATTACCCTGGCACATAGGGCATTCTTGTTTATGTTGACCATCAACGGCGTGGAGGACAACTTTTCTTTTAGGTTCACTATAATTTCGATTACTACTCACCCCTTGAATAGTTTGCACCAAATCAGCAACATCTTTGAGCCACCTGTTAAAATCCAAAACCGTTGGATATGGCTTAATTGTTGAGGAATAGCGGGCCCATTCCATTCGTTTGCTCAAGGGAAGCTTACCAACCAATTCATCCATTAATGTAGGATTCGCTAAATGCTGTTGTCCATTGGCAGATTCCAAAAAGGCGGCAAGATTCTGCACCTTAACAGCAAATGGCACAAGTCGATCAATAGCACTCTCACTAATGGGCTGAATTTCTTTCACTTGTTGGAGCTGACATCGGATAAGCATTTCTGGACGACCATATCGAAAACGCAACTGCTCCATCACCACATTGACGTTATCCGGATGTATGAGCAACGATTTAACACTCTCCCTTGCATCACCCTTTAATGCTTTTTGGAGCCGAACACAATTTTCAAAATTATTGTAATTATAAACAGCAGTCGAATTACTAAAGGCTGTTGAAAAAATGGGCCAATCCTCAGGTGTACCACTAAATTCCGGCAGGTCATATATTTTTCTGTGCACTGCCATCGAACCGCCATTTTGAGACACAAAATTATTTGGCGGTAACATTTGTGTTAAAGGCGATTGGCTTGCACAAAAACCGGTACTATTTGCATTGCAGCTAACACACGAAAATGGCGTACGGCGATCAGTGCAGTCAACGTTGGCTGAGACAGAATTTTCGACGTTGGCTTCACTAGTACCCGTCACAGCTGGCGCCATATTGGATGGTTGGGGCGCGGCTGAGGATGGCGTTGAATTGGCATTAAGGGCAATGGACAAAACTTTCTGAGCAGTCAGCAACTGGACCTGGAGTGTATTAATTTGGCTTTGCAAGTCTTCCAAATTGATACCAGAATTGGGCTGGGGCATCGGAAGCTGTTGGCTAGGTTGAACCGTGGCTGAGGGCATGTTGGACGCGCAGGTGGAAGTGGTGGCTACGCTACCCGAGATTCCAGTGCAGGTGGAACTCGTAGACATTGCGGCAGGGGCAGATAATATTTTATCACTTATTTGAGCAGTACTTACGATTGTCTTGGTTACTCCTGAGGTAGAAGGAACTACTATAGGCATTGCTGTTCCGGCGGCAGAGGAACTGGTAGACAGCAAAGGAGCTCCAGCGGCAGTGGGAGCCAATTGCTGTGACGGCAGATATGTTCCGGCAGGTGGAGAACCACTATTATTTTGGCTTGATGTTGTCTGCAATCGAGCGCTTTTTCTCACTGGCGATCGTTGCATTATGAACCACAAATATTCTTTAAACAATTGTTGTCCCGGCAGACGAGAACCACTTTAAAAATTTTAAAATATATTTTTTTTTAACGCAGGCAATGTCCAATAAAAATTATTTATTTCGGCTGACAAGGAACCACTTCAGCAAAAATTTATTTTCTCTTAGACAGAGAACCAATTGTTCCGGCAGGCAAGGAACCACAATAAATTTTGCCAAAGACCAGCTAGGAACCACAAGAATTTCCGCACAAAAGCTGCGAAATAAAATTTTTATTTAACGGCAGGAAATGTCCAATAAAAATTATTTATTCCGGCTGACAAGGAACCACTTCAGCAAATATTTATTTTCTCTTAGACAGAGAACCAATTGTTCCGGCAGGCAAGGAACCACAATAAATTTTTCCAAAGTCCACAATGGTCAGCTAGGAACCACAAGAATTTCCGCACAAAAGCTGAGAAATAAAATTTTTATTTAACGGCCGGCAATGTCTAATAAAAATTATTTATTCCGGCTGACAAGGAACCAAAATAAAATGTTCCGGCAATAAAGGAACCACAAAACAAATAATATATTCTCCAATAAATGTTCCGACAGTCAGGGAACCACACAGAAATAAATTTATTCCTCACAAAAATGTTCCGGCAGTCAAGGAACCACAAACAAATAAATTTATTCTTCAAAAAATGTTCCGGCAGTCAAGGAACTACAAACGAATTTATTTTTAATTGTTCCGGCAGGCAAGGAACCAAATCTTTCGCCAAAGTATTGCGAATTTAATTTTTATTAATTGTTCCGGCGGGCATGGAACCACTTTTGTCGTCAATAAAATATTTTATTAATTGTTCCGGCGGGCATGGAACCACATTTTTCGCAAAATAAAATGCAAAATAAAATTTTTATTAATTGTTCCGGCGGGCATGGAACCACATTTTTCGCCAAATAAGGTGCGAAATAAAATTTGTCGCTGGCGGCGACGGTCGTTCGAAAAAGGGCGAATTTAACAACCAAATAAAAAGAGCCAAGTTTCTAATTAATTGGTTTAGGTGTTTATTTCTATTTAAAAAATATTAAAATTAACAAATGGAAATATACATATAAGAACAAATGTACTTACCGCAGTGCTTTCCTTTAACGAACTAATTTTACTTGTTAAATAATTTAAAGTTGAGCCAAAAATTCTTTATGTATTAAATACATCAAAAAATAACGGGCCAACTTAACGAAACAAAAGCACTGCAGAATAATATTGTTACATATAAAACTAACTGATCATTTATAATCATACATATGTATAAACAAATAGGAAAAACGGGAATAGAAATACATAACATGAATATACATAAATGATCAAGAGACAAATAACAAGACATTTAGGCAACTCACAGACTGACAAATCAAAATAAATAAATTCAAACAAAATAATAAATGTTTCCAGTTTTATGAGCCATTAAGCGACAGTACTCATTGTGTCAACCTCTTCCGTTCTTAATTTGCTTTCAGTTGAGAACGTTAAATTATAACGTATGACGGATTCTATGTGCCCCGGCCTTTATTCTGGAAACTTTATTTAAAGTTTACAATTTAACACTACCCAAATTTGTAGATACGAAGATGACGGACGTAGCTATCTAGAAAATGTGCATTTCGCTCTGCTGGGTCTAAAAATTAAAATTGTCCCAATTTTTCTTTAATATTATCACCTAATTTGTAATTTAAAGTACTCTTTCTTAGAGAGAATAAAACAAACTTAAGCTTGACCACAACTTTCATATGTATGTTTACAAAAATGTTTCGATTTTAAAATGTTGCAATTCCTTATCGGTAATAAAATTTCTTGTTTTTATTTTTTTTAAGTCCTAACATATTTTGGATACTTATCAACCATAATAGAAAATATAATTTTTTTTTTAAAGATTATAAAAAATGTGATATTCTACCTAATTATGTACAGCTACATTAGTTTTGTACTTGATGTGCTGGTAATTCCAATGAATTTTTTATACTTATTTTATACATACAAAGGAAGTTTTGAAGTAAGGATTAAGTTCTTTTTATTCTCTCTAAGTTGAAAGAATATTTTTTACAAATTAGTTTTTATATATTTATTCTCTCTAAGTTGAAAGAATATTTTTTACAAATTAGGTGATTAATTTTAAAGAAAAATTTGATTTCTTTTAATTTATGTGCTGATAAGATCGATTTCAATAATGAATTCCACCAAAACTCGACTGCGAAACACAATATATATAAATTTTATGAATTAAAATAGGGCTTGTGGCACACACTATTAATCTTTAGTAATGTTGAATGAATTTCATTCCTATAAAATATATTTTAAAAAAGAAGGCTGTGAAAAATATCTTAAGGATGGGTATGTGCAAGTCTCCATTTATAATAATATCCATTATTTTTCATTGTTTTAAGTAAAAACTTTACCTTTCTCGTGCTTAATAACCATTTTAAATAAAAACAATATATATATATATATATATATATATATAGATATATATATATATATATATATATATGTGTACAGCGCTTCATATGGTCACAAAAAATGTTTACTTTTTTTAACAAAATTGCGTACCTTTTGAACAACTGTTTACATAAAATAACAAATTTTTATATAATTCTTAATAAAATTGGATTATTATCACTTTTAGTACATTTCGCATTTTATGCAGACATATGAATACCTTGCGATTCGTTTGAACCACTGGCCTCAATATCAACTGTAGGTTTATGAAATTTATTGTTGCCAGATTTTGTACTTATTTTCTGTTTATTTCTCTCCGCCGTAACGTATTTTTATTGCCCCTGTAGTTTACATTAAACTTGCGTTAGTGATGCTAATATGAAGTTTCATAAAATAGTTATAATATAACCAAACTAGGTAAAATGCATAAAGTAAAACATAAATATAATTAAATACAGAAGATAAAAGAAAAAAAAAGGAAATGAATGAGTCAGCTTAAATTATAAAATTTATGCGTGTATATAAAACTATTGTACACATGTATATTTAAAATAAATCAAATAAAGCCTATTAGATATATGTATATCTAACTAATATATACATGTATCTTTGGACTTCTGACAAAACAACTTAAGTAAAATTTTTTGTTTTAATAATATTTTTATAACTAAGCTTTATAAAAACATGACGACTGGACCAAAATATGAGCCTAAAAGCTTACATTTTAGAATAAAATAATTGAAAAATTTTCTTAACTTGATTTAAGTTGTTTTGTAAAAGTCCACAGAAATAACGGCACATATATCACAGCAAATTTTATGAACAAATTTTCCATTATATTGAAAAATAACCAGATGAAATTTGGTTTTTATTACTCAACAACATTGTGCAAGTTTGTTAAGCGATCTATACACTCGCAAAGTATGTAAATGTGTAGTTTTTCGAAATGTATAATATAATTATCATTTAACAATGAATTTTACGTGTATTGTCTTTTGTTTACAAAAAAAGTGGTGAAGAAGTGGGGTATGCGAAATGGCAGGCATGGCTTGAATTTTAAGTTGTAATTTGTACACTAGCTTTTTATTAATTTGTTCAGTATTGTATTTTGAGACTCATTTATGATTTTGTTCATTTCGTTTGAGAGAATTTGTATTAATTTTAATTAAAAATATATATCGTATAAACCAGAATATAAATACAGAAGGTAATTCCATTTTCTCTTTTTATCGCCATACTAATGTATGTTGGAAATATATTAATTTTTCTGTTTTACTTCTTTTATTTGAAATTCAAAAAATTAAATATAAAGCCTTAAATATATTTTAAAATAAATTCAGGAAGATGGAAACGATACTCAAGAAAATAATTATATTTTTGTATACAAGAAATATTAAAGATTAAATAAAAGTGCTTTTTCCGAGATTACGAGGTAATATGTCTAATATACAAGATTGTTTTGAAAATCACTTTTTATTATTTCTTAAAAAAGGAGATAAGAATTTAAAAATGGACCCAGATGAGCATAATAAAATTTTATTTGATATATGTATATTACTGGTCTGTCTAGCCGCCGAATTTTATTTCAAAAAATATCGTGATCTTTTGTATTTCTTGCACTTAAAATTCCAAAGAAATTCTGTTGCCCCTAATTGTAGTCTAATAATAGACTACAGTCAAATTTTGGGCAATTTAAGTCTATTACATGGGCATTCCGAGATTTTTGCATATCTAGTGCAGTAATTTACAATACAACAACCGTTCACTATACAATTAAAAAAGTAATATGTAATAAAATAATAACAAATACTCTATTCTCAATAATAACATACATATGTATGTACATATCTATATAAGGAAATATTAAGGCAAACATTTTTACATGTTTTTATATGGATTTTGACAGTTAAACTTCCATTTAAGGTAAAAATTTTAAATTGTATTCTTAATATTTCCCCTGCGTAGTCAGGCTACCTGATAAATGTGCCTTGTATTTATAAGTAGTAAAATAAAATTTGGAATCAAAAATGCAACCCGTTTGCCTTCAAAATTTCGTCGTAAAAAGACACGATGAAATTTTAAAAGAAATATTAAAAAACCTCATATCCTATTGTATTAAAAAACCATTGAAAGTACTCTGTTCTGTATCATGTGTTAGCAACATTGTTGGGCATAAATATTTTTTATATCGCGGTAACGGAATAAATATTTTGCAAATCAACCGCATAAAAACTTTTTTTATGTGCCTGCGTTGTTGTTGAAATTGAAATTGTTAGCCATTAGTTGTAGGAATATATTTTATTTAATTAATATATGTATATAAAATATAATAATTTGCGAGAAATTAACCGTTTAGGCGCTACCCGCCTACAACCTTTTATAAAGCCAAAATTGCGCTAATTAGTATTTTCCCTATAAAATGCGTAAATTGAGCGGTGCGAAAAATCTGAAAATTAGATTTGGTAGTAGGAATAAGATGTACTAAGCGTAATTTGTGAGAAATTAAGCGTTTAGGCGCTACCCTCCTATAAACTTTTATAAGGCCTAAATTCCGCTAAATAGTATTTTCCCTAGAAAATCCGTAAATTGAGCGGTGCCAAAAATCTTAATACTGAAATAAATAGCCACTAGTAGTAGAAATAATATGTACTAAGTGTAATTTGCGAGAAATTAACGGTTTAGACGCTACCCGCCAACAACCTTTTATAAGGCCTAAATTGCGCTAAATAGTATTTTCCCTATAAACTCCGTAAATTAAGCGGTGACAAAAATCTGAAAATTGGATTTGCTAGCCATTAGTAGAAGGAATAAGATTTACTAAGCGTAATTTTTTAAGAAATTAACCGTTTAGACGCTACCCGCCAACAACCTTTTATAAGGCCTACATTGTGATAAATATTTTTTTCCGTATAGAAACCGTAAATTGGCTGCTGTTAAAAATATGAATACTGGAATTCGTAACCATTAGTAGTAGGAATAAGATGTACTGAGTGTCATTTGCGAGAAATTAAGCGTTTAAACGCTACCCACCAACAATCTTTTATAAGGTCTACATTCCGCTAAATATTTTTTCCCTATAAAAACCGTAAATTGGCTGCTGTTAAAAATATGAATACTGAAATTCGTATCCATTAGTAGTAGGAGTAAGATGTACTGAGTGTCATTTGCGAGATATTAACGGTTTAGGCGCAACTCGCCAACAACCTTTTATAAGGCCTAAATTGCGCTAAATAGTATTTTCCCTATAAAATCCGTAAATTAAACGGTGACAAAAATCTGAAAATTGGAATTAGTAGCCATAATTAGTAGAAATATATTGTACTAAGTGTTATTTGTGAGAAATTAACCGTTTAGGCGCTGCCCGCCAACAACCTTATATATAATAACATACATTTGTACATATTTATTTATTATTTATAAAGAAATATTAAGGCAAACATTTTTAAATGTTTTTATAAGGAGTTTGACAGTTAAACTTATATTTAAG
The DNA here is from genome assembly GCA_949628195.1 of Phasia obesa. NCBI lineage: Eukaryota > Metazoa > Arthropoda > Insecta > Diptera > Tachinidae > Phasia > Phasia obesa. The sequence continues at coordinate 23,266,794 of OX451220.1, forward strand.
GTAACAATTTTACATTGTATTCTTAATATTTCCCCTGTGTATTCAGGCTACCTGATAAATGTGCCTTGTATTTATAAGTAGTAAAATAAAATTTGGAATCAAAAATGCAACCCGTTTGCCTTCAAAATTTCGTCGTAAAAAGACACGATGAAATTTTAAAAGAAAAAACTTCATCTCTTGTATTAAAAAACCACTGAAATTACTCTGTTTTGTACCATGTTTTAGCAACGTTGTTGGACATAAATATTTTTTATATCGCGGTAACGGAATAAATATTTTGCAAATTAACCGCATAACAACTTTTTTATGTGCTTGCGTTGTTGTTGAAATTGAAATTGTTAGCCATTAGTTGTAGGAATATATTTTATTCAATTAATATATGTACATATATAAAATATACTAATTTGCGAGAAATTAACCGTTTCGGCGCTACCCGCCTACAACCTTTTATAAGGCCTAAATTCCGCTAAATAGTATTTTCCCTACAAAATCCGTAAATTGAGCGGTGCCAAAAATCATAATACTGGAATTAATAGCTACTAGTAGTAGGAATAATACGTACTAAGTGTCATTTGCAAGACATTAACGGTTTAGGCGCTACTCGCCAACAACCTTTTATAAGGTCTAAATTGCGCTAAATAGAATTTTCCCTATAAAAACCGTAAGTTGAACGCTGATATAAATCTGAAAATGGGTAGCCGTAGTAGTGGAAATAAGATGCACTAAGTGTCATTTGCAAGAGAATAACTGTTTAGGCGCTATCCGCCAACCTTTTATAAGGCCTGAATTGCGCTAAATAGTATTTTCCCTACAAAATCCGTAAATTAAGAGGTGCCAAAAATCTAAACACTGGAATTGGTAGCCATTAGTAGTAGGAATAAGATGTACTAAGTGCCACTTCCGAAAAATTAACCGTCTAGGCGCTACACGCCAACAGCCTTTTATACGGCATAAATTGCGCTATATAGTATTTGTCCTACAAAATCCCTAAATTGAGCGGTGCCAAAAATCTTAATACTGACATTAATAGCCATTAGTAGTAGGAATACTATGTACTAAGTGCCAACAACCTTGATCATTGATTGAATGAATAAATAGAATATTCCCTAAAAAAAACCGTAAATTGACCGCTGCAAAAAATCTGAAAATTAGATTTGGTAGTCATTACCTGTAGGAATAAGATGTTCTAAGCGTAATATGTGATAATGTAACCGTTTAGGCGCTACCCGCCTACAACCTTTTATAAGGCCTAAATTGCGCTAAATAGCATTTTCCCTATAAAAACCGTAAATTGATCGCTGCAAAAAATCTGAATATTGGAATTGGTAGCCATTAGTAGTAGGAATTAGATGCACTGAGTGTCATTTGCGAGAAATTAACTGTTTAGGTGTTACCCACCAACAATCTTTTATAAGGCCTAAATTGCGCTAAAAAGTATTTCCCCTACAAAAGCCGTAAATTAAGCGGTACAAAAATCTGAAAATTGGAATTGGTAGTCATTAGTAGTAGAAATAAGATGTACTAAGTGTCATTTGCGAGAAATTAACCGTTTAGGCGCTACCCGCCAACAACCTTTTATAAGTTCTAAATTGCACTAAATAGTATTTTCACTTAAAAAACCGAAAATTAAGCGGTACCAAAAAAACTGAAAAATTGGAATTGGTAGCCATTAGTAGTAGAAATAAGATGTACTAAGTGTTATTCGTGAGAATTTAACCGTTTAGGCGCTACCCGCCAACAACCTTTTAAAGGCCTAATTTCCGCTAAATAGTATTTTTCTTACAAAATCCCTAAATTGAGCGGTGCTAAAAATCTTAAACTGGAATAAATAGCCATTAGTAGTAGGAATAATATGTACTGTCATTTGCGAGAAATTAACGGTTTAGGCGCTACCCGCCAACAACCTTATATATAATAACATACATTTTTACATATTTATATAAAGAAATATTAAGTAAACATTTTTAAATGTTTTTATATAGAGTTTGACAGTTAAACTTATATTTAAGGTAACAATTTTAAATTGTATTCTTAATATTTCCCCTGCGTATTCAGGCTACCTGATAAATGTGCCTTGTATTTATAAGTAGTAAAATAGAATTTGGAATCAAAAATGCAACCCGTTTGCCTTCAAAATTTCGTCGTAAAAAGACACGATGAAATTTTAAAAGAAAAAACTTCATCTCTTGTATTAAATAATTCTTGCAATAAAAAAACCGACTTCAAAACAGACAAACTTAAATTCATATTTCTTTAAGACGGTAACTATTGCGACACCCTGTAAATTCCGAATTCAAATATTATACTAGTTATAGCGGTCTTAGCAATACAGGTTCATTGTAAATTTCAACCGTCTGTCTGTAACGGTTTAAAAGTTTGGCCATATACATCAAATTACCTAAACCATTACGACACCCTGTAAATTATAGTTTTAAATATTTATACTTATTATAACAGATATAGTAATGGACATTCTGACTAATTTTTAAGTGTTTATCAATAACTCTTTAAAAGATAGGGTCATATAGATCAAATGACGTCACCTATTGGGACACCCTTTAAATCAAATTTTAATATAAATACTTTAAAGAGGAGTTTGTCATACAGATTCTTTTTAAATTTTAACTTTGTGTCCATATACATCAAATTACATCAACTATTGGGACACCCTTTAATTTCCAATTTTAAATATTTATACTTGTTGTTATACCAGACATAGTAGTGAACATTCTGTCTATTTTTCAAGTGTTTGTCTATAACGGTTCCAAAGATGAGGACATAATGTCAAATTACATCAATAATGGGGACACCCTTTAATTTATAGATCCAAATTTTATACTTGTTGTAATAGCGGACTAAGCAATATAGATTCTATGTAAATTTCAACTGTCTATCTATAACAGTTGGAAAGTTTGCCCATATATATTACTTTTACATTAACTATTGGGACACCCTTTAATTTCCAAATTCATATTTTACTCTTGTTATTTTAGCAGACTTAAAAACACAAGTTCTTTGTAAATTTGAACTGTCTGTCTATAACGGTTCAAAAGTTTGGCCATATATATATCAAAATAAACCAACTAGTGGAACACCCTTTAATTTCTAATTTTAAATATTTATACTTATATTATAACAGACATAGTAACGAACATTCTGTCCAACTTTCAAGAGTTTGTCTATAACGGTTCTAAAGATAGGAGAATAAAGATGAAATTAAGTCACCTATGGGGTCACCCTTTAATTTTTTATTTTATTTTTTAATTACTTTTTGTTATTGGGAGCTACAGTGATACGTTAGTTCATAATACACGTAAAAAACATGTATGTTGTATGGGGACACCCTTTAATTTATAAAATTTTGAACTTCTTTTAAAATGGGACCAATCTGTACCCATAACCTTTCTAATAGTACAAAAATTTTTAAAATCGGTTCAGAAATGACCGAGGTCTGAAGGCACAAACATACAAAAAAAAAAAAGCAACACACAGACGAATTGATAACCTTCTTCTTTTTTTGAAGCCGGTTAAAAACCATCGAAATTACTCTGTTTTGTACCATGTGTTAGCAACGTTGTTGGACATAAATATTTTTTATATCGCGGTAAATAAAGAAATATTTTGCAAATCAACCGCATAACAACCATTTTATGTGCTTGCGTTGTTGTTGAAATTGAAATTGTTAGCCATTAGTAGTAGGAATATATTTTATTCAATTAATATATGTATATAAAATATAATTATTTGCGAGAAATTAATCGTTTAGGCGCTACCCGCCTACAACCTTTTATAAGGCCTAAATTTCCTTAAATAGAATTTTCCCTATAAAAACCGTAAATTGACAGCTGCAAAAAATCTGAATACTGAATTAGTATTAGGAATAATATGTACTAAGTGTAATTTGCGAGAAATTAACCGTTTCGGCGCTACCCGCCTACAACCTTTTATAAGGCCTAAATTCCGCTAAATAGTATTTTCCCTACAAAATCCGTAAATTGAGCGGAAATCATAAATCATAATACTGGAATTAATAGCTACTAGTAGTAGGAATAATACGTACTAAGTGTCATTTGCAAGACATTAACGGTTTAGGCGCTACCCGCCAACAACCTTTTATAAGGTTTAAATTGCGTTAAATAGAATTTTCCCTATAAAAACCGCAAGTTGAACGCTGATACAAATCTGAAAATTGGTTGCCGTTAGTAGTGGGAATAAGATGTACTATGTGTCATTTGCGAGAAAGTAACGGTTTAGGAGCTATTTGCCAACCTTTTATAAGGCCTGAATTGCGCTAAATAGTATTTTCCCTACAAAATCCGTAAATTAAGAGGTGCAATAAATCTAAACACTGGAATTGGTAGCCATTAGTAGTAGGAATAAGATGTACTAAGTGCCACTAACGAAAAATTAATCGTCTAGGCGCTACACGCCAACAGCCTTTTATAAGGCATAAATTGCGCTATATAGTATTTGTCCTAAAAAATCCCTATATTGAGCGGTGCCAAAAATCTTAATACTGAAATTAATAGCCATTAGTAGTAGGAATAATATGTACAAAGTGTCATTTGCGAAAAATTAACCGTTTAGGCGCTAACTGCCAACAACCTTGATAATTGATTGAATGAATAAATAGAATATTCCCTAAAAAAACCGTAAATTTACCGCTGCAAAAAATCTGAAAATTAGATTTGGTAGTCATTAACTGTAGGAATAAGATGTACTAAGCGTAATTTGTGATAATTTAACCGTTTAGGCGCTACCCGCCTACAACCTTTTATAAGGCCTAAATTGCGCTAAATAGCATTTTCCCTATAAAAACCGTAAATTGATCGCTGCAAAAAATCTGAATATTGGAATTGGTAGCCATTAGTAGTAGGAATTAGATGCACTGAGTGTCATTTGCGAGAAATTAACTGTTTAGGTGTTACCCATCAACAATCTTTTATAAGGCCTAAATTGTGCTAAAAAGTATTTCGCCTATAAAATCCGTAAATTAAGCGATACCAAAAATCTGAAAATTGGAATTGGTAGCTATTAGTAGTTGAAATAAGATGTACTAAGTGTCATATGCGAGAAATTAACCGTTTAGGCGCTACCCGCCAACAACCTTTTACAAGGTCTAAATTGCACTAAATAGTATTTTCCCTTAAAAACCCGGAAATTAAGCATTACCAAAAAACTGAAAAATTGGAATTGGTAGCCATTAGTAGTACAAATAAAATGTACTAAGTGTTATTTGTGAGAAATTAACCGTTTAGGCGCTATCCGCCAACAACCTTTTATAAGGCCTAAATTACGCTAAATAGTATATTCGCTATAAAATCCTTAAATTAAGCGGTGCCAAAAATCTAAATACTGGAATTGGTAGGCATTAGCAGTACAAATAAGATGTTCTAAGTGTCATTCTTAGCATAGTTAACCACTAGCGGGTTTCTAATAAAATGAAATGGTGGCAAAAATATTCAAAATGGCCTAATAACTTATTAGAGCAAGTCCCATAAAGTTATTATTATTAACTTTATTATATAGTCTAATAGTTAAAAAAATCCATCTTAACCACACTTTGAAGACCAGCTGTTTTAAGTATTTTATTTTTGTTTTTAACAACAGCATTACATCAGCGTTATGATATAATCATCAGAGCTCATGTGCAGATAATTATATTATGATGTAAAACGTCATTTTAGTTGTTTTTTTACACTGACGTTTATTTTTTTTATCGCAAAAAAAGGGGACAAGCGAAAAAGATAATTCATTAATTTTTTAAATAAAAAGCAATTAATATTGTGTGGCATGAGTAAAAAAGTACATTTTTGGTTTCTTTTACGAAAAATTAAAAATGATTCATTATCATACAAATGCATCAACGTCTTCCCCTATGAATTTATATTGATAAAAATATGACAGTAGCTCTGCCGACGTTATATTACAAGTTATGATGAATATTTATCACGTGTGGACATCAGGTTAGTAGCAGGATTACACTTAGTACATCTTATTCCTACTACTAATGGCTACCAAATATATTTTAGATTTTTGGCACTCAATTTACGGATTTTATAGGGAAAAAACTATTTAGAGCAATTTTTGCCTTATAAAAGGTTGTTGGCGGGTAGAGCTTAAACGGCTAATTTCTCGCAAATAACACTAGTACATCATATTTCTTCTACTAATGGATACCAATTCCAGTATTCAGATTTTTGGCAGCGGTCAATTTACGGTTTTAATAGTGAAAATTCTATTTAACGTAATTTAGGCCTTATAAAAGGTTGTAGGCGGGTAGCACCTAAACATTTAACTTCATTAATAAAATATATTCCTACAACTAACCGCTAGGAATTTCAATTTTCAGATTGGCACCGCTTAATTTACGAATTTTAAAGTCTTTAAAAGTCGAATATTTTATGTCTAATAACTCACAGAATACTAAAATGTCGTAAATGACCAACATATAATTAGATACGTGTGGTGTTTTACTTTTAATTACCGTTTAAAAATGCTTAAAAAGTTTAAAACTATACTGTTTACAAGCCTTCAAACTATGTTATATTTTTGCATCTTTTATATTAATTTTTCCCACGCACGTGTATTTCTAAGAAACAACAATAACACAAGCACATAAAAAAAGTTGTTATGCGGTTGATTTGCAAAGTATGTATTTCTTTACCGCGTTATAAAAAATATTTATGTCCAACAATATGCTAACACATGATACAGAAGAGTAATTTCAATGGTTTTTTAATACAAGTCAAAAGTTTTTTTTAGGCGATGAAGTTTTTTCATTTTTCTTTTAAACTTTTATCGTGTCTTTTTACGACGAAATTTTGAAGGCAAACGGCTTGTATTTCTGATTTCAAACTTAATTTTACTCTTTATATGTAAATACAAGGCACATTTAACAGGTAGCCTCACTACGAAGGGGAAATATTAAGAATACAATTTAAAATTTTTACCCTAAATGGAAGTTTAACTGTCAAACTCCATATAAAAACATTTAAAAATGTATGCCTTAATATTTCATTATATAAATATGTATGTACATATGTTATTATAGAAAATAGAGCATTTGTTATTATTTTATTATTACTTTTTTATATACTTTTACATACATATGTATGTATTTATATATGTACATATTGGCCCAATTTATGCAATTATATATTGAACGGTTGTTGTATTGAAAATTACTGCACTAGATATACAAAAATCTCGGAATGCCCAGGTAATAGACTTAACTTGCCCAAAAATTGACTGTAGTCTATTACTAGACTACTGTTAGGGAAAACAGAGTTTGTTTGGAATTTTTAGTGCAACAAATTCAAAAGATCGCGATATTTTTAAAAATAAAATTCGGCGGCCAGACAGACCAGTTAGAGCAACTGAAATGTGTTAATATTTTGTGAACTATCAATGCATCTCTAAAAGAAGGCGCCGATAACTAGAAATAAAAAACTACGACTGAAAGTCATTTCTTTAGAAAACAAAATTGAAATTTTCGATCACTTTCGAAAAATTTCTTGGCAAAATGTTCGGTTTAAACGAAGTTACAGTAAGAACTATAAAAAAAATTAAAGTTCAATTAAGCAATCGTTGATTTATGGAACGAAACTATCTCTCAAGTCTTCATCATACACTAAAGGGGTTTTAGAGATAAGGAACCAATCACCTACTCTTGTATATGAGCAATGTCTTTTTTACACGTTATTTTACACGGATTTTGCTGGAACCAATCTACCGTGTAAAACAGAATTTGGTGTATATTTATTCATCGAACGTGTATGATATTTTCTATTTTGATAGCTGTATAGCTAAAAAAAAACTGTAAGGTATAGAATTTTTTTAATTATATTTGGGATTCAGAAGTCATTAAATAAAAAAAGTTTCAATAAAATCGGGAGTGGGTAAATTTGAAAACAATTTTTTCGGTTGATTTGACATGGAATTACCCAAATTATAATACTATGCAGGTGAATATGTTATTGCAAAGAAAAGTTTTCTACTATTATACATAATTATGTATATAAAAACGTTTTAACTGCAGCTTATTATACATATACTCGCATGAACATCTAAATACTTTGTATTTATTCGTATTTACTAACGTAAAAAATCACAATACGTTGAATAATTCTCATCTTTCATAATCTATTTCCTTCAATTGTTTCAGAAGAAGGTAATTTGTTGAAAACTTTAACTGTCTTAGCTTAACAACCTACGCAAAAATACTTAAAACTCATTAAAAAAAATGCCAAAAATTATGACTGGTCACATTTGGCATCATTGTTGGAACACCCTTTAAATTTTAGTAATTGTTGTAATAGCGGCCATGGTAATAAAATTTTTATAAAAATATACACATGCGCCTACCTATACCGGTTCAACAAAATAGGTAATATACGTGATAAACATGTCACTGATGGTACACCCTTTAGATATTAGTAATTGTAACAGCGGGCGAAGTACATCTACTCTAAACATTTTAAGAGTCTACCTATTACGGTTCAAAAAAGAAGGCTATTTACGTACAAATCATGTCTCTGTCGGAACACCCTTTAATTTGTTATTTTTTTTTATAGAGGAATGGCAATTCTCTTTCTATTAATATAACAATGGCTACCTATTACTATAAAAAATAAGTTACTATACGTAAAACCATGTCAAAACACCTTTTAATTTTTACTAATTGTCATAACGGTCATGGCAACACATCTTCTATACAAATTGGAAGAGTCTACCTATTACTTTTCAAAAAATATGTCGGTTTACATGCAAAACAACGTCACCTGTCTTAAAACCCTTTAAATTTTTATTGTTTTTTTAAAGGTCATAGTAATACACCATTTGTGAAAATTTCAAAATCCTATTTGTTATAGTCAAAAAATTAGCCAATGTTCATGCAAACCACGTCACTGTCGACACACCCCTTTAATTTTTACTATTTGTTATATTTATGTTATAAATGAAATATAATTTCTACGTTTTCGAATCTCACAATAATAAACGGCGTTTAAATAAATTGTTTATTTCAAAGTCAATGAACATTAATTTTTTGACGCAGTTAATTAAATTTTTTTTTAAAGAAGTACGGCAATACTAAAATCAAAATTAAAAATTTTATATTTTATGTCCTCATATAGACATGTCCTCATACGAATCGCATGGTACATAAAATTTTTGGGGTCAGACCTCAAATGAAGCAAATGTCCCCATACGAACTGGTTTATAGAAAAACTGTCCGCAAATGACGCGCTGTGCACATATATATATATATAATATATATATATATATAATATATATATATATATATATTATATATATATATATATATTA